>VYZW01009070.1:26118-75288 GCA_013401315.1 Balaeniceps rex | reverse complement strand
CAATTTTTTTCCCACCCTCTGGACAAAAAGGACATAGCAGTGAGGCATTCCTCAGTTTGGTTATCAATCCCTGCTCCAATATTTAGCCTATATCTAGGAAAGTCTTTCTGCTTCTGCATCACCCTGTCTGACAAGGAGAAAACCTTTCTTCTTCTTCCCCAACCCATGTGGGCATACAGGTGTAGGGTCATGCACCTGTACCCTCCCTAATAACTGTGTATGTGGAAAAACAAATGTATTGAAACAGTCCTCTACTGATGGCGAGGCACATCCTTAAGGAACACTCTTCCATAGGGGGCAATCGGGCAGAGCAATTGCTGAAGGGATGTCCACAAGTGCAGACAGAAAGGCCAGTCAGACTATATAATACAGTCCTAAGCTTGTGCAACGCATGTCCTAGAGACCTGCCCATTCAAACTCATCAGCAGAAGCTTGCTTTCTCCTCCTCCAGTACTGCATGAGCTCACTCCATTTTTCAGAAACATTATCTATATATAAAAATAACCTGTGCACAAAAAGCTACTAATAAAAAAATTTGAATTATAGTAGTACCAACAAGGTAGGGCCTTAGTTTTTCAAAGGATTTGTGTACATAACAAAGAGACAGACCCTACACCAAAAAAAAGTATGATCAAAGCATGAGACTAACTCTGATAACTGACAGTCTTACTTAAGGACACCAAATACCAAATAAACAGAGACACCTGTTCATGCAGGATGTATTAGTACAGGGTCTAGCACATTTTTAACCCTGTTCTAATTGAGATCTGTAAGTAGTAAAATACAGATTGGTGTTGCTCCTAATTAAGTACATCTGTTTCCACCCAGAGCACTTTTCTGTCAGCTTGAAGGAACACCCAGGACTGGCAAAACAGACGCCTTGAATTAGCACAGAAGTCATAAGTGCTGACATGTATAATATAAGCAGATTGTCCCACTTTTCCACCCACTGAATTCTTGTTGCTAATCTAATTAATACCCTCTGATTATTTCAGACGGTCATTTGGCAAGTGACAGCAAAGATAAAATGCTCGGGTATCTTGTGACACGTACCTGGTTTTTGTCTGGCCCATTTCCAACACACCTTTCTTTGTTCTGTTTCTCTCCTCCTTTATCTCCCTCCTTACTGTTCACCCATTGCAAACATGGTACCTCTGCTTGCTTCCCAGCTTTTGGGAGAAGTATTGAGATACAAAGAACCTGGTCGAATTGGAAGCCAAATGTATCTCTCTCTTTTCCCTACACTTTTCAATTTATTGCCTCTGTTCTCCTCTGTGTCCCTTCCCCTTTTGCATCGCTTCTCACCTCTCCTGTCTCCACTACTACCTGCTCCTCACTTTGTCTGTAGGCTTTTCAGGCAGCCCTCACAAACACATCCACCACCCACTGGTACAGTGTTGATCTAGAGGCTACAGCTAGGGCTGAGGGCCACACTGGGCTGGGTATAACCCACGGAGCAGGAGGGCAGTCCTTGCCTAGACATCTTGCAGACTAAGTATTTGAAGACAAAAGGAGTGAAGCAAACAAGGAGGATGCAGATTTGGTACATGGTAAAATATTTATGTTTGCTATATGGCTGGCCATTTTCATGTGTTCTAGGAACAAGTAAGAGGCACTGAAGATGTAGAGTGGTGGCTCCTTTGCCAAGCACAAAGGGGATATATTTTCCCCTCATTCTCCTAGTCCTTCACCTCAGACTGAGGCTAAACAAAGCCATGGACAACCATGATGAAACAACCAGGGAAACTACTAGAGGTTTTGGACTTGAGATGATCTGGAAATTTCTATTTGGCATTGACATATTTTCAGTAATAAGAACACACACCAAAAAAAAAAAAAAAATGGTCCTTCTGCCAAAGAGCTCTCTTCCCAAGAGAAGGGATACCAAACAGCAAAACTCCGATTGTAATCCAAAAATGACAGTCAACGAGTATGTGTACATGTGATACATCTCACAGAAGAGGCTCTTTTAGAGGTAGCTAATGAGTGGAAGCAGTGCTTTAAAAATCGCAATGCTTATTTATGGGGGAAACAAGAAAAGCTTCACAGACACAGAAGTGTGAAAGCAAACAAGATTGTCTCTGCAGAGTGGATGGGTTCATGAAAAGCTAAGGGCATAGCAAAGGGAGGTGGTGAGTGGATCAGAGCTCCTTTGAATGAAAACCTGGTGGTTGTCAACCTTTTATATCCACTGTTCCTGCATTCCTCACAAGTGGCTTATCTTCTCCATTCAGAAAATACTGCCTGCATAACTAACACTAATCTTATAAAATGTCTGACCTAAATTCCACCTAACTCAGCTGGAAAATATAAAGAAATTGTGAAAACATCCCAAAAAGTTAAGCAAGGTCCACTAAGTGAGTGCAGAAAATAAATCCAGTTACTATTTTTTTTAACCTGAATTTCAAGTATTCCAATGGCAAGGAAACAGTCATAGCACGACTAAGCAGGTTTGTATGAAAACATAGCCTTTGTATTATAAAAAGGTCTTTCCTTATTTAAGAGGACTAGTATAGTTGTGTATTTTCTTTTATGCAAACCCTACTCTAACAGAGCAGAATTCTTTAACAAAAAGGCTTGAGAGACAAAACTCAAACTGTACCAAGCCAAATATTTCGCAAAGCTCTTGTTATGTTGGAACAATTTAACATGCTGCTGGCAATAAATACAATAATTGCATTCAGTCAGACAGAAAAAATAAAGACCAAGGACCTGAATTCTTTATCATCATAGGTCTTATACTAGATCAAAAGCACTCCCTTGTTAGTTGCACGACCCTATTTTGTCTTTGGGAAGTCACTAGAGGGCATCATCACCTACTTAATCTTGCCTGCAGACCAGGTCAGAGGGTTCATATCCTACCCTCCAGAAGCTCACCAGGGAACAGGATGTGTGCACCTATGCTGCTGCCTGTAGGATTGCCCTCTGCAGAGCTCTGAAAACTCAGCTTTCCAGTTGTTCCCACAGCTCTAGCAGAGGGGGACCTGCAGGGCACCATGAAAATGGCCTACTTTGGATCACAGCAGAGAGGAGAATTCAGGATACTTGGCTCTCAGTACTCTTTAGCATTCAGCACACACACCAGAGGAGCCTGGAGCACTCAGCCCCTGGTTAGAGCTATCATCTGCTTCACATCCACCCCAGCACAGCAGCTCCCTCTCAACTATCTCTTAAAAATGGCACTACTAAACAGAGATGTCCATCAACTGCCTAATACTCTCACTGCTTTGTAGGGTTATCTGTAAAAGTGCTCACATAGCGACTTTTCCAAATTGCCCTGCCAATTTGGAAAGATGAAGTGCTGAATATATCATGAGACTAGCTTTGTTAGACTGAGGGCAAGAATCATAAATGTGTCTACTATGCAGCACTCATACAACAACCCAGGTCTCATTTTTACACTAGTGCTCTTACAGTGAGCATGCCAGTGGAAAGATCTGGGTGGTGCATGAACTACAAACACAGGGGAGAAGGACCAGCCGCTGACTTGTGTATTTGCACACAGCTGCTTTACCCCCATTCTTTATTTATCCCTTTCTCTCTTGCTTCTTATGCTTCCTAAAAAGTCCCAGGGGGGTAATCTCCATGGCTTGGTATTCATCACCATAAGCACAACCCCTCTGTCCCAGGATTTCCTAATAACATCACTACTTGGACAGATTTGCTGGAGGTAAAGCGTGCACACACAAACTGGGAGTCAGGGAGCTTCTGAGCCCTCAAATCCAATTACAGACACTGCTACACACATGCAAATTCTCACCAGGGTGAAACCCAGGTACATGCTGCCCCCTGAATATCACCACCATGTCCCAGTCCCACAACCCGGGCGTGGTGTGGGCATGATGGGGCCCCAGGACTCATGTTTCCTGTGCCTAGGGACAGCACAGGGAGCACCTGATCCTCAGCTAAATGCCTCACTGCCTACATTTTCCAAATTAATTTGTTCCATTCTTCATCCATCAGAGGACGTGGAAGGAAGCACCCCTTTTTTCAGGAAATAATAGAGTTCAGAGAGACCATGGACAAGTGACACGATGGCTCATTGCATGCAAAATACACCTATGTCTCACCAGGGTCTTCCAAGAGCAGCTTTGGACCATCTCCAAAGCCTGGAGCAGTGCAAAAAGCACCTGAAATTCCAGTGTCAGAAACACCTGTTATACAAGGAACAGGTCTACAGGTCATAGAGTTTGTGGCATTTTGATTTTTACCTGGGATTTTCCCTTCAAAGGGTGGGTACCTGGAGTTGTACTATCCAGGCTGACTCCCAAGTCCATGCTTTAGTTTGGAGGAAATAAATAAGCAGTAGGTGTATAGCCCTGCACTATTAGCACTGGTGTATCTGGTATAGTGTGCAAAGGAGCAGCTTTATCAACTCATTAGCAAAATAAATCGAATGTTGGAAGCACAACAGAAACTGCAGGATGGGAGCTGGAGGGGACATTGATATTTATCACTAAAAAGGTGGAGGGGCAATACTATAAAAGGCAGGTAAGGTAAGTAGGTAGGTAGGGAAGAGAAAGAAGGGGAAAACATTGGAACTAGATCCCAATTAAAAGGGTAATATATTCACATTGGGGAACAAATGATATTGTTAGCTGCATTGTCTGAGGCCTGGAAAAGATGGCACATTTGCATCAGAAAAATCAAAGAAGCGGACTCAAGTGGGGTCATAAATCTTAACAATTTTGGGTATCAGAAATTCCAAACTTGGTTAAAAACCTCTGTGAAAATTTCGTGGAACTTTCTGTGATGAAAATTATCGATGTTTTCACAGAACACCAAGAAAAATTCACTTTAGAGCAAAGGCTTGCTTTTTCTTATGTATTCTGGGTGACGAAGGTTTCCCTGGACTGGAAAGAGTGGCTCCTACCTTTCTGTGTACATACAATGGGAGGATACTTGGTGATTATTATTCACTAAAGCTCCTGTGCTAGGCAAAGGTACAGTCTGAGTCACTCTAACAGAAACCCACCCATTCCCAGGCCTAAAGTGCTTACCCACAAGCCAGCATTTAGATATGCAAATAACAACATATTGTTATCAGCAGCTTGTCCAATAATGTTTCCTTTGTTTCATCAAAAAGGTGTATCAGTTTTGTACAGTTGGCAGTGAACATGCAAAGAGGAATTTGAAAAAGCAAGACCAGCCAGAACAACAGCCTCTGCCAGTCTGATTACAGGCATCACTGATGTCAGATGATGATGCATCAGAAGCTTAGGGTGCTAATGACTTGTTGATGTCTTTGACATTATGCAGCTATCCCTTAGCAGATATTTTCACAGTAGGTATTGTTTTTATAGATGTTCCCATATTACTCATGAGCTGGAAGTTTCAAGGGAAAATTTTGAAAACAGGATGAAAGCTTGAGGGGACAGGGAAGAAGTGAGAGAGAAAGCTCATCTGAATCCTCATATATACTTAGTCCAAAATACAGAAATGTGAAATACCTTGTCCTTAGTCACAAGGCTGTTACAGAATCAGAAATATAGGACACCTGACTTCATCTTCTCAGCTACAGTCATTTGTTTATATTCATGTATACCTATATATATATATAATCAGCTGTAGTCCTTGAACATAAGTTAAAACATATTCAAAAAAAGAGGAGAGAATTTGAAGTAATAGATCTAACTAAATTATCATCCTGAAATAATCTGGCTAGTTTATCTTCTTTGCTTTTTTGTCTGTCTTTCCTTTAGAGATTTGCAAGACAATTTTTAGAACCTAATTAACTTTTTGCATGAAGATGCACTCCTTTCATTTTGGAGAATTAATCACATTTAATCTGCAGACACTAGCCATTATAGCAAATCTGTTTGTCCACTGTGACATACAGATTATGAGAAAATAAATGGAAAGTGACATTCACATTAGTATGAGAGTGTTTTTGCCAGCCATTGACTGGCTTTTCTAGTTACTATGACTTTAACCCATCATCACTTTCTCATTACAACTACCCGATTGAGTAGTTTAGGTTGCCAAGTGGCTTTTCCAGGCATTTATTATAACAGTAATGTTTTTTATGTTTGAAGTTATCAAACCCCTTCTGAGCAAATTGCTTTCTTAAATATAGAGTATCTTGCTGTCAGCTAAAGACTGGCTGTGTGGGGCAGTTTTGGAGTCAAAGCTCTTTAGGCATGGAGGAGTGCAGATCTAATTGCAAACAGGGGAGAATTCATTAACGCATTTTGGGCTGCATATCCAAGGAAGTTTGTTCCAGTAGTGAAGGTGCTGGAAAAGATGACATATTCTTACGAGGGACTTTGCATAAAAATGTGTGTACCTATATGAGAAGGCAACTGAGCAAGAATACCAATGCAGTGAAATACATCTAAGAAAGAGCAGCAGGGGAAAGAATGTGTTCTTTCTAGAAGAAAAGATAGGCATAGATAAGAAGTATGGAAAAGATTTCTGTAACCATGCCAAAGAAAAAGAGATACAGTCACTGTGTTTTGCACTTCAGCCAGAAGTGAAATCAGTACTTTGCAGAATACATGCAGAAATAGGGCTGCTTAGGAGACCATGTGTTCTAGGGTGATTTATATCAGCTAAATAAAGGTAATTAAAGATATAAAGGACCGAAACAGTAAAAACAGGACTGAGCTATTTAACCAAGTGACACAGCTTTGCATGATTCATGAACTACTCCTAGGTAGTTAAGAAATATAAAATGTGATTCATAACATCTAGAAAGAAAACAAGCTATTTGTAAAGAAACCTAACTTTATGATACTCCTACAACTATTATAAATATTTTAATTCCTTTCTAAAAACTTTCTTAAAAACATGAATACACCCATTCACATAATACATACATATATTTCCTAACTCACAGTTAGAAAGTAGGCACCGAGGTATGCAATATAAATGCATATTCCAAAAGCATTACACAATCAGTTATAATTTCCACCAAATTATTTAATTATTTCCACCATGTATTTTTACGGCGATCAAATCTATCAACTAAGGAATGCTAAATTAGCAGGCATTTAAAAAAGAGAAATCCACAAAATTATCCTCTGATCAGGCTGAAAGCTCCTCTTCACAGGTATGTAATTGAGTAGTACACTAAATGATGACTGTAGAATGTATTAACAACTCTTCATTAACTTTTCACATGCAGTAATTGCAGCTCATTTATTCCATCAGTTAGCTGCTAACACTGACTGCACTGCAAGTGTGTATATGTGGCGGGGTTAATGTGAGAGCCACTACACCACTATGAATTACCAGGTCATTGCACAGCACCTAGAAAATCCCTGATTACAGCTCACAATTCGGTAGTGAACCAAACATGTATAATTCTGCAAAACAATCTGTTAATGAAAAAAGTGGAAAGTAATTCTTGTTTATTCATCCGGACATCACAGCAGGAAGACAGATAAGTGTTCATTTCCATGTGATTTGGGGCTTTTGTTAAATCTTTTCTTGTTCTTTTTCAATTTCCCCTACCCATTCTGCTGCTAAGTATGACTATTTCTCTTGGTTTGTTGGGGTTTTTTTTGCATTGTGGAATTACAGTATGTAAATATATATAATTATAAAAAGTCATGCCATTATGAGCATGCTTTGTTATGAGACTGCTCTAAAGTAAACATAAAACGAACACCAAGGAGTTGCTGTCAAAGGTAATTGCCATAAAATAATGTTGCTTGACTATCGAATGCTGTGATCAGATACTGCTACAGTTGCCAGTGCATTTGTAGCTGAACTATTCAGGTATTATGTGGAAGTAATTTTCCTGCAATGACCACCTGAATCAAACACTAAATTTCACGGACTAGCTTAAACACGGATATTCCAGCTTTTCTTTCAGGGTAAAATCATGATAAAACTTCTACAGGATCTGGTTTGGAATTGACGCATCGTAGCTAGATTTTCCTTCATCCTATGTTACTCACATTTTATTGAAGAGGAAAAAGATATTTTTAATGTATGTAAGCACAAATAAAATCCCTCTAAAACCCCTTCATATTGATTTCTACAATTATTTTCCATCTTGTTTTGCTTCAGTATTTCATGAGTAATTTATAGCAATATTTCTGACATTCCTACATTTGTTCCATTTTGATTGCAACTACAAAGTTCCCTGGAAGAAATAAAAGCCTATATTTAAAAATCCTTTATGTTGTATGAATATAGAAGTTACTTCTAAAAATGCAGTGGCCCTTTATATGGTTGCTGCTATATCTGACTCCACTGCTGCCTTGCTTGCCTTTCTTTGCCACCAATCAACAGTTGCAACTAAAAGAAAAGGACAGGTTTTGCAAGGAATCTGCAATGGGATGTTCAGTTTTCTCTTCTTTCACTGGTTAAAGTTTTTTGTTTCTCTTACTACAGCCTGGGGATAAATAGTCATAATAAAGGCACATATTCTCATTTTCCTCCTGGAAATTCTGTAGAATTTCATGGCTAAACTTTCTGTAAAAACTTAAAAAATCTCTGAAACTCTGCTACAGCAATATCATTCTTTTAAATTCAGCAGGATGGATTACAGCGTTCTACAAAAAAAAAAGTATTTATGCATGACTTGAAAAGATTTCTACTCGACTTTGCAGGATTTCCTCCCTTCATCTTTTCAACACAACTTATCCACAGTGCTTAAACGCGGTTTTGAATCTATGTCCCTAAAAGATACTAACAACTGTAAAACAGTGGCAGTAAAATAAAGGCAGACCTACTTCCAGAAAAACATGCATAGTTATGCAAAACATAAATTAATTATATGCTCATAGCACTAGATATGGAAGATACTCCTGAAGGTTGCCTAAGCTGCCTCTCTATTTAAGAAGGCTTGAAACGTCTAGAGACCAATACCAGAGCTGGTAACCTCATGTGGTATCTGTTACTCAGACAACTGAACTTCCTGTGTACTGAGCACCTGCTCTGAATTATCCTCCAAACCTGCTTTGTTTCAAGAGGCCTTTGTAATAGCAGAACAATTAGCCTCAGTGTTTTCATACTGCAACAATGTCAGCCCAAGAGAGGAAGATACACAATGCAAATGATGACCCGAGGACTCAGGAATTTAATGAGCAAAAACACCACATGCAAACTCTGCTGGGTAGAGATTCCTCTAATATGTATGAGTGTTGGTTTTAGAGCAAGATGGAGTGATCTCGCTGGAATAAATTGTTGCGTAAGTGTGGAACATCCCTCTTTAGCCTGCTGGATTCTGACAGCCCGACTCTGGGCTGACATGCGACGCTCTGACTCTGAAGCTGTTCTGTGGATACTCAGAAGTACTCTGGAAGAAAGCCAATGGTCCAGTTTTTAGCTGCAGTCAAGGCATTTAGACTGTATGACATAAGCATTTGCATTGCATGATAAAAAGTGTTTGTGGCATCTAATAAACTCTTTGTCTGGTTCATGTAGGTACTCACTGCTGTTATTATTGTTGTGGTTAATAGTAGTAGTGCTAATATCAGAGTAGCAACTGCCAGTCTCAGTAGGGACTGGGCTTTGTGAAAAAAATAAATCAACTAGAAGTCAGAATCAGTCTCAAAGAATTTATGCTGGAAATAAAATTTCAAATTTTATTTGGCTACAGCTGAGGGGTTCATGAATCACCGCCACACACTGCCATGTTTCAAGGCAGAGTAACACAAACCAAAACCAAAAGAGCAATGTGTATGCATTTATCAGCCTATGACCTAGAGAGCATCAGAAGCTGATACTCTGCCTTGTCATTGCCGCTGTTGTAAGGCAATAACCCCTGGCAGACAGGTGTGGCAGCCTATCATGCTGCTAATCTCTTCGATCAGCCCAGCATGAATGGGTAGAGCTCATGAATCAGAGGCCAAAGGGTAGATGTGAGAGCATTATCCTGCTGCTACCTAAAGAAATGGAGGCAGCATTTCTCCTGTAAGCAGGACCATCTGTGCCAATCCTTGCCTTCCAGAGTGCAGGGGCCTCCTTGGCTAGGAAATACAAGGAACAGAATAAATTCAGCACCCACTAGGGCCGGAAGGAACTTTGCACTTTGCAGGGGAAACGAACCTCATGTTCTTGCCATAAAGGCCAAAAACCCAGTGCTGCAAGCTCACCAAGGGCTCAGCTGAAAAGACAGCCTTCAGCCTGGGGTGCCCAAGTTCCATCCGGTTTTGTCACCTCTGCTTCCCCAGGATGGTGAAGCCCAGTCAGTTTGCAGATCCTGCCACTATGCCCCTGCAGGCAAACTAAATCCTGTAGACGCCAGGGCCGTTGGACTCCTTTGCCCCATGCAGGCTGCTCATGGGGAGCAGCTAGTCCTAAAACATGCTGGAACTGCTTGAGAAAGTGGCAAAACATGTGCCCGGGATGTTGTGAGAGTGTAATGGCATAAATGATCAAGGGAGGAGTGTTTCTTCACTGTCTAATTTAGCAGCTCAGATATAGCCACAGAGGGCATATGCATTTGTTGCCATCAGAGCTTCCCAGAGTGATTACGTCCAAGTGCCAGCTCTGTGCAGAATGGACAAAATCCACCTTTGCTATCACTGCATTCATTTCAGCAGAATTATAGGAATTTGGTCAGGTGAGAGAAACACTGCACAGTTCATGCTGGCTTGAACTGTCCCAATTCTTGAGACTTTACTGAAAATACCCACTGGAATAGAGACTGGCTACTGTAAAATTTCTCATCATTCTCTCCTCTAGCCCCGGTTAGATGTGCTTTCTGAAGGGCTTCCAGCCAAAAATTTTTGCTTTTTTTGTCATTACTGTTTTGCTTCAGCTTGAAATTAAAACTGAAAACAAAAGTTAAAAAAAAAAAAGGTTTGCTTCTAAAAACAGATGAATGCATAATGCTTGAACAGGTAAAGAAAGAGGGGCCTTTTCCTTATAATCAACTTGCCAAAATTAATTTTGCAGTGAAATTATTCTTCCTCCAATTCTGCCTTCCCTTCTTTCGTTAAACTCATACTGAAATAACAGTCTTAATCCCCAAGAAGCATCAATATTTTTGCTGCAAAGTGTTGCACAACTTGTGGTATGGACTAATGCCATGCCTTAGCCATGAAGCAAGGTTTGACGTAGCTAAAGAACATCACGTACAATACCACATTTTATCAAAACCAAACAGCAGAACAATGCATACAAGGCTCTCGCAAATATACCAGACCCATCAGATTTCAATCTGATAAAGTCAATACAGAGAAGAAATACACGGTACAGTCTGTCTTCATTAACACAGAAATAGGCCCAGCAGTTCCACTCTCCCTCTGCACCATGCTTTTAACCCAACAGAGTTGGGGACCAGCCTCTCGGTCTGAAATATTGGGAGTTTGGAGTTTAAAGGTCTGTGCTTTTTTCACCAGAGCCACGGCCCTCAGAAATGCCATGGAAGGGACTTGCCCAACTTCTCCCCCGGGCAGAAGTACCATGTGGCGTCTTGGTTTCTTAGGAGCGCCTCTCCAGAGACCTTCAGCAGGGGACTGACCTTTGTCCCCAGCTCTGCCTGCAGCTAAAAGGGAGGCACCCACAGGGATAATCAGTTAGCCGGCAGAGGCTTAAGGTCTGCCACATGGCTTACCATGGTTGCATGTGCCCCTTCTAATGAGGAAGAAATATGTTAAAGAAAAATGTGGGGTGCACCACAGGGAAAAGCTGGAGAGCAGTTGCAGAGGGTCAGGCTGAGCTCTGGCCATTGGTGTTGAAGCGAGGTGGCTCACCAGCGCTGCAGCCATCCCTCGCCTTCTTGCCGTGGGTGTCAGCACCACGAACACCAAGGACACTGGGTTTGCACCCCGAGGGCGTTAGAGCAGACAGCGCAGTGGAGAAAAACCCCAGCTGCTTTCACCCAGAACTTGCAGGTCTAGCTGTGGTTGCACGGAGCACTATGTGGGCTAATTGCCCAGGGGTTTACTCCATTTCCCAGGCATGTTTGGCTGTTCACCACACGCTCCCAGTTCAAATGCCACCAGTACCTGAGCAAGCTAAATGAAAGCTACCTTGGGTCCATCTGCATGCCCAACTGACATATTCTGTTATGACATGGGTTGTGTACATCGACAAGTTGGGGGAGTAATTATCCATGTGCCTTTCATTGTCCCATTACAGGGACAAAAGGTCTGATCAGATGGATCAGTTTGTCTGCCAGAGTGCAGAGCAGCACCACGCAAAATTATGCAAGCCAGTCCAAACACAAGAAACAACATCACTCTTAGAGCAGCAATCCACCTAATGATGTAAGAGATGAACCATGCTAATTAAGGAGCTACAACAACCCTGAGCAGCAAGTGTAAAACGACCTGGGATGCATTTGTGCTGTACTGGGCACTGTGCACAGGCAGTTCAGCAGAGGGGCTGTACTAATTTTGTGGCTAGCCTGCTGTGGTCATGCAGCCCCCCGGGGCACTCTGAGATCCCATGATAAGCACTGTTGTGCTGTTATCTTGGTCACAAGTGAAGGGACTTGGGCGTCAGACACCCTCTGTCCACACCTGGGCCATCTGCTGCCTGAATTGTATACCAGAATGACTCAGCACGAATTGTGGCCAGAATGTAAAATGCTGGCCAAAGCCAATCACCTTGAGATGCTATAAATAGCAATCCAAAAGGGAGATCTTTTGAGCTCTCCTGGACCACAGTGGGCTGTGTGACCCAGTATCTCCCCCTGAGCTGGGATGTCTCTCAGGGTAGATTTCATGAGCACTCAAAGGCCTGATTTCGTGAGGTTCACCAACTGTCTGTTGATGAATGCCGGCACATAAAAGTGAGTAGTTAATGAAACTCACGAAAAGGGAAATTTTAATCACAGGTTAACCTCTATGTGTGTGCGTGTGCAATTTGGCTCAGAACTGTCTGTCTGTGTTCGTGTGATTTGATTTAGAGCTGTTTGTTGGTCTATCTGTGTGTGATTTGATTTAAACCCCATCTGTGTGTGCAACCCTGCTGTAAGTTTCAGGTGACCCTTGCCATTCTTGAATCTTTAACTAAGTCGCTATGTTGACTGTAACAAATTCCATCGAATTGCTCTGTTAAATTGGCTGATGCTTAAGTGTTGTTAAGAATTATACAACCTGATTCTGTGATCTATCTCAAAAACATTAATAAATCTTAAATTGCTGCTAAACCAAAGCCCTGTAAAAAAATCATATTTGCAACACCTGTTTCCAGCACCCAGCCTAGCTGCTCACCCAGGGCACCCCAGCACTGCACCCTGCCCTGAGCTGCACCCGAGCTGAACCTGCTGGCTCTGACGCAGGAGGAGCCTTGGCACACCACGATGCTTTTCTTAAAAACGTATCTCTTACCGGCATCACCAGGTTCCTCGCTCACTTTTTCTGCTCATTTTTGGGGGCGATGTGTGGGGTGTATGTTGCAGAGGGGCCTGACTGCACTGCAAAATCTGGCACAGTCTGTGCTGGGCTGTGCTACTCTTCAGTGGAAACCACGGGGTTTGGGTTATTTCTCTAGAGCCCTGTCTTCGTGGTTTGCATTCTGGTTCATGCCTCTGGTGCAGGGTCTAGAGGGAGGAGGAATGGAAGGAAAAGCATTGACTCCCAAGGCCGGAGCCCAAATAACGTAAATCACCATTGACACGTTTAACAAAAAAAGATAAATCCTCGGTTGGTATGTTAGGCACATGATGATTGGCAAAGCTAAGCAGAGAGTGAAGCGCTAAAGTGAAGATAAATGAGGAAGCACACGCTGCTGAAACTCATGCTATGACTTGTTTACAGTAGAGCAAAGTTTTGCTTAGTTCAGTAAATATCCTAATTTAGACACCAATCCATACCTCCTTTAATGAGACACATGGAAATCTTGCAAAAAGAGCCTTCCAGTGCTCCTGACTTTGGACAGTCTGAAAGTTATAGTGCAGGAGTGATTTTCCGCACCATGTTTTCTCTTTCAATCATGACTGAAGTCAGACAACACAAAAGGTGAGTGCAAATATTTTTAAAAGGAAGTGTTTCTAAACCTTTATTGCATTTGTTATGGGCAAAGACCTAGTCTCCCTGAACTTGTTTGTGCCATGCAGTAACCAAAATGATTTATTTTCTCAAGTCTCATTTTAAGGGGCAGGTAATGGACATTTTGTTATTTCATTAAAAAAGAAATGCATGAAGACCAAAGGTTGGTCTGATTTATGGTTGAGCTGTCTGGTATGGCTTGGATTTACATTAAACCATTGTGACTTAGAGTAAATTAAATAGAGACCATAAATGGAAAATGTTTAAAAGGCCATTACATAACTGAATAAACGGGCTGAAAATGTTGTCTGCATGCCTCTCCCACACACATTAGCTGAGGATGATAGCTTCATCTGAGATTGAATCTGATCTGTTGCCACTATACATATTGCCAGGCTACAGCAAATATTACAAATTATATATAATAATTTTTTAAAGAACAGTGAGGGAAAAAAAATACAATCAGATAAACTGACTCCTTTTGCAACTTCACCATCTCCTCATTAAGTTTGCTCTAGCAACACCACGTGTAACATAAAGAGACAAGAAAATTACAGATATGAAGAAAACTACTTTTCATATACAGAAACTAGAGGGGACGGTTAGTAGGAGACAAAGGTTTACCTCCCAGGTGCTCGGTTTAGCACCCACATTTCAAGATAACCATTGGGTTATGCCACCAGCCACCAGTGGTGGCTGGTGGCATAACCACGCACTGGTTGGCATTCCAGAGCAGCCAAACACTTCACAGCTTACGTGGAAGGAAACACAGGAAGGAAACACAGGGTCAGAACACGAGGGACCAAGAAGGCAAAGCCATCAGCTACACCTTCTGCACAAAGCTGTGGCCTGTCACCACCAAGAGCATGCATGACTACAGCCTGTAAACCAAGAGAAAGAAAATCACCTCAGGAAAAAACTCTAGCTATTTTTGGCTACCTGATTCAAAAGCAACCATAGCATTACCGAACAAGCACCGGGAGAGGGGGACAAACTTGTGTAACCTACAGGGACTCTGCAGCAAATGCCGTGGTACCAGCAAACACCCAGTCTCCACCAGGCATTCACTCACTGCTGGGATTTTGTTCAGAGGCATCTGAAAGCCCACAGAGATACACGTGTTATTCCTGGGCAGATCCCCAGTGACCTGCGCTCGCTTTGCCAAATCTTTCCTCCTGGCATTTAAAAAATAGTGGTTTGCTGACGTTTTCTTGTGAAAACCTCTCAAAAGCTTGATCACCTGCATTTATTTATAAAATTATGCCACTGCTAGTTTGAACTACCTCATAAATTCCACCCGTCTGCCAGTTTTTTTGTTTAGCCTGTAGTCTCCCGTATGATGAACTGAAATGTATTGGATTAACAGAAACAAGCCACAGGAACGTCCTCACCCTGGTGCTGCCTGCATGGCCTGGGACAGCCCCTGTCCTCCCCTGTGCAAATTGTGCAGGTCTGCCCTCAGTAAAATATGTTGTTCTCTGCCAGGCAAGGCTCAATGGGTGACGGGTGCTGTGATGATGGCCATGAGGTGCTCAGATCCCAACTATAAGGCTCATTTCAGGGTGTTTGTTTTAAATGCAAGTATCAAAGTGCATCGCCTGGCCTTTCTGTGTGCCCCTTCTTGTCAATTTCTGGGAAGGGTTTAAGGTTTCTCAGTCAGTTGTGATGACTGATTCTCCATGTGCCTCTACAACTTCATTTTATAAGAGCAAAGTAAATCTGTTATCAGTTCATAATTAAATAAATATTAATCTGAAGCAATATGAATGCAAATAGCTGTGAAGATTTCTCCCATAACCAACCTGAAATGCTTCTTAATTATTATTTTTTCTGACAACTTCATTTCACTGACAATTCAACTGAAATCTATGCTGAAAAGTTACACCACATCTTAGGTTTCAGGTGACTTCCCTGTAAATGCAAGGGAAAACTCTAATCAAGAGAAGTTTCCAGTTTCTGTGCCACAGTGAATTTACAAAGCTCTCAAAACACAACTGAACTATTTGGTATGACAAGAGGCAATCCTATCAGTTCATGATTCCTCTTTCCAGAGAATCAAGATCAAAATGTATTTCTATTACAAATTGAAAACCCTGGGTGTGTTGGATAGCTGAGCAGTGAGTAATTGGAATATGGAGTCTTTCATCTGCAGCAGTCAACTCCAATTCACAAATCATGTCAGCAATGACTAAAACTTCTTGCTGGATGGTGCCAGTGCAGTGCCATCTTCCCTGGTGCACAAAAGTGGTGCCTAACAGGACCGCCGTCTCCAGCCCCATCTCTCCAGCCCTCCTCCTGTCTCCTGCTGTTGAGGAGGGGTGAGGCAGGAGCTGCTTTTAAAATGATGAAATCTACAGAGAAATCATAAGCAAAATTTCACCTTAGCAGTTTCTAGAAATTTCATGCCAAAACATTTCATGCCAAAATATCATGACTGCTTCTAGTCTGGAACATGGGAGGACAGGGGTATTCACAAGCTATAAATTTTTTTCCCAGAGTGTTAGATAACAAGTAACAGAGTCTTAAAGCTGTGAGAATCATAATTATAAGCAGATAATTCTGATATTGTTCCTACACTGCTGAAATCAATAGTACTTGTGAAGTGAAACAGCGGTGCTGTGAGAAATTATATTTGGTGATTGATCTGCTTTCTTGCATATTTTAAATACTCTTCATTTACCTTTCAGGATTTCTGTAACATTTTTGGCAAGAGTAGCATATGCAAACAGGTTTTCTGCTCCGTTTCATTCATTAGTAATATCTACTTGTGTATTTAAATGCACATCCATGGCATAGCTTGTGGTCAAGATGCCAACTGTTCTTCCACATACATTGAATTTCCCTGGATTAAATGCTGATTCAAGTGGCCTTAATAAAGAAGTAAATCATTTAAGCATGGAAATGAAGCTGTTGTATGTGAGAGATCTCCAGTCATCTCATTACTGCATACTAATGGTGCAGTTTAATCTCTACATCTTTTGTTTGGTCTGATTAGGCATATCCCTGTTCCTATTAGGCATCAGGAAGAGACCAAGTTATCCTTAGAAGATAGCAGCGTGAGGCTCAGTGCTTGCTTCCTGACACATCCAAATCCCACATCATTTCATATGCCCAAGGATGACAGTACCAGGTGACAAGTCATTCTAGATTTCCAAAATCCTTTTTGCTGTGGTCTGGCAAGTTCAGTAAGACGTTTCCATCTTGCTAACTCTTGGGTCATCCTCTCCCTTTTGATTTTGCACTGAAATTCTCCAAACACCAAGGTAGAGAGAGGTTTGTCCTAAGTAGAAGGACTAACTTAGCAGTACTAAGTAAATTAGTCTTTGGGACTTATCTATAGTTGCTACAAACTGATCTGGTCTGACACCAGAGCCAGCATATGATTTGCATAGGTTTTTTTACTCCTCCTGGAGTGCTGTGCAGAGTGTACCACTTAACCACGATGGGTTTGTCTGCTGACTTTCCCAACACAGGCATCAAATATCCTGCATGTCCCAAACTTAAATGCAAACGCAAAGCTTTCATTGACTACAGACAATCCTCAGATGATTAGTCCTAGTAGGCTGCAGCCAGCCTTGTGTAACTACCTTCCTAAATGCCAAGCATTACTCAGCTTAGAAGATTGATGCTGATGTATTTTCTTCGTATCATCTGTATTCTGGATGGCTAGGTCTCCTTGTTGCTTTGTTGATATGGGAGTTCAGTGGTGGGTAAGATTTCTCAGCTTCTTTTCTCTTTAGCTACTTATTGAGAACTCAACTGAAGACTGAAACTAGAGAATGAAACCAGAGAATGAAAGAGTGTTGCAAAAGAGATGATCTACACATGGTATGTGAAAGGAAAAATATAGCATAAACTCCATTAACTTGTTCTGTTTCTTTTGAAATTGTTTCTTCCACATATCCACCTTGCACTGGGACTCCTTTGTCTCCCACTGGTCTACAAGAAGAATGGGATTGGCTAAAAGTTTTAACTTTCCATGAAAAAAAAGCCAACTTGGCAGGCTGATTAACTGGATGGATGGGCTTTTCTGTCAAACTGGAAATGTCTGTTACTTTGTGTTTTTCAGGTTTTGCCCTTTTTTTTTTAAAATTATTTTGCTAAAATCTTGCACTATTCATTTGCCACAGTCCATTTTGCACAGACTGGCAAGTTTTCATAAGATTTTTTTTAAACAAACAAAAATAATCAAACCTTTTTTTTTAACACTTTCCGCAAAAACAAAAACATTTCACTAGAAATGACAGCGCCTCCACTAGGCAGTTTAGTGCTTCATGACAGCTAAATGAAAGGAAAGAACAATCCCAGCGCAGGGCAACTGCCTGTATCTGGCAGAAGCATTTGCATTCACGATCTCTCTATTTGTATGACTTTGAGGAAGTTGCTTCAGCCTAAGTCTACACAGGTACATAAGCATGCAAAACCACCAAATAGATCTTGACTCTATTTTCTGTGTACAAATGGTGTGTAAAAAGAGGATAATTGTACTTCTGTTTCTGACTAATATTTCAAGGACAGGATTGAAAGGTGTTTCAGGATACTACACCAGGATGGGCTATATAGATGTTATAGGCATACAGGAAAATTTTTGTCTTATCTTTTTTGCAGATAGAAGGGCAGTTGTTTGCAGCACTTGACACTGCCGGTGTAGAAGTATAGACCAATCTAGGTTAACACTCCCCACAATCTAATGACATCAACAGTATCTCTTAATTCCTTTTAAAACTTGAACTTGCTTTATCAATCACCTGCCATGAAACAGTACACAGTAAACAATTACCTAACAGGTTAGACAGATGAGTCTCAAACATAAATTAGAGTAGGTCATTGTGATCTGTTCTCCCCCTTGTCCTCTGCGGCCAGTTTGAATTTTGCATGAATTCTAATTTAAATGGTATGTCCATATGCTACTGTTCTGTCCCAGAAATGCCTATAATTTCTTGCAGGATATAGAAACAAGTGACCAAATACAACAACAATATACAACAAATACAAGTGAAATCCTAGCAAAAGGAAACTGTCAACACATACAGCTTGGCCAAAAGACTTTGAAAAAATATTTTTGAAAAAAAAATTTTTTCCATAGAACCATTCTTGTTTCATCAAAGCCTACATGACTCACAAAGGCGTACTGCAGAGTCATAAAAAGCCAAGCTGGAAGACATCTAAGATCGTGTCAGTCCATCCGTCACCCAAAGGAAAGATCAGCTGCATTTATGTAATTCCCCAAAGATTTTGGTGTAACCTGTTCTTATAAATGTCTATTGCTGTGATTCCTACCCATACCATCACAAATCTCTTGCGTACTTCTAACCTAAATTTCATTTGCTAGAATTTAGGCTTGTTATTTCTCATTTTGTCTCACTGGAAATGGGGAAAGGATCTCCTTTCTGGCAACTTTTTACATGTTTGAAGACTGTTACCATCTTTCTGTAAAATAACCCTGATTTTCTAATCTTTTCTCATAAAACATGTCTACTAGATCTCTAGCCCTTCTTGCTATACTACCAGGCCTCTGGTTTTGTTTGGTTTGGTTGGTTTTTTTAAGTACAGTGTCCAAAGTTGGACACGATATTGTAGCTAAAGCTAATCTCACTGCTGCTGAATAGGCTAGAAGGGCAGAGTTGTTATCTCACAGTTGTCACATCTATTTATACATTCTCGTCTATTTTTTCACAACAGCATGGCACCGCCAAATCAGGTTTAACCTGCAACATTACAGTCCTTTTTTTCTACAGACAACCATCCAATAAGTCATTTACCATGTCATATTTGTGGAACTGTTGCATACTTGTGCAACATACTGAGCCATTGATCTTGCTTTGTCTGTCTGGAATGGCCTTTTACTTATTTCAGATCACTTCTGTAATGTGTCATCATTGTTTTGAATTTTCCTTTCTTTCAAAGAACTCACTGCATCTCCCAGCTGGCATGACCTCCAAACTCAGTAAATTGACTGTCTTTTTTCATGAGCAAAGTCATTAATGAAAATATTGAGTAGTACTTGGCCCATGTCAGATCACAGTGGAGCCACATTAAATCCAACTTAGTTTGACAGTGAATCACTAATAACCACTCTTGGAGTACAATTTTGCAACCAGTTTGAACACAGTTTAGAGTAATTTCATCAAGACCACGTTTCCATACCTTGTTTATGAAAGTATCCTCTGAAGCAGTATTAAGCTGAAAGCCTAGCACATTGAACCTAGCACATTCTCTCTCTTACTCCTAAAGAAATGTCAGCCTGTCGTGCTATCACAGAATAAATTTGGCTGGAATGGTGCTTGGAAATCCATTGTGGCTTTTGTAGGTGTTTTGCAAATAGATTGATTATTTGTAGCCATAGTTTTGGAGAAGCTGAAGTTACACTTCCTGACTTATATTTTCCTTGGTCATCTCCTCCTCACCATTCCCTTTTAAAGTATAGTTTCTGTGTTTATATTTTTCTGTTTACCAGACCTCTGCTTTTCTTTTTTTGAACATCATTGTCAACAACACAAAGATTGCCTCAGCCACCTTCCTAAGCAGTTTTGAATGGATTTTGAAAAAAACAGCTCCTGTGAAACATCTAACTCATATTCCTTTACCTTTCCAGTCTGAAGTCTCATTTCTTTTTTTGCTGATGTTAATTTGTGTAGGCACGCTGATCAGAAGTCCAACCAAGTTTTCAGTGGGAAAGTTTCAAAAGTCCAAAATGCTGTCACTAGTCAGATGGGGACAGTGAAAAAAGGAAAAAGAAAACAAATCTATTCCAAACTGAAAAATAACATTTTTTTACACTGTAATACATTAAAAAAAACTTTCAAGAGAATTAAAAAAAATATATGTTAAAATCTTAGAAGTTATAACTCATGGCTGCTTTTACTTATTTGTAACATGCCTTCTGGAAAAAAAAAAAAAAAAAGAAAGAAAAAATGTTGTGATTAATTTAAAAAGTTTAGTACTTCTTTTCTATTTTTCCCTGGGACACACATCAAGGAAAACTTACTAGTAGCAATTTTCCTCTTCCATACCATGCTACATGTATCAAGATTTAAAAGCTGTGTTATATGCCTTTGGTACTCAGTACCTGGGCTATAGTTTCTACACGGTGAAATAAAACTGACAGACCCAAAGTAGAGTTAAAGGTTTATGAGCAAACAACTCCAGACACCACTACCCGAGCTGTCTCATCTGTGGATTACACTGGTTCCCTTTGGCAAACCATTGTTTTCTCCATATTAGTTCAGAAAATAAAGGTGTAAAATAAAACAGAAAAGCATTAATCTATTTTATTTTCAAGGCATTGCAGAAATAATCTTTTCAAGCGTACCACACTCCAGAAATAATTTAGTGACACTAGGTGTTGCAGCTAGATCTCTCACATCTCACACATATACATTTGTCATAAGTCAACTTTCTTCATGTAGCACTTCAGCTGCAATCACTTGAGGCATTGAGAAAGATTTGTGTCTGGAATACAGCATCACACAGTGATAAACAGGAGTCTCCATCTGCAATGGCTGCTACCATGCACTGCAAGATCTCTCCAAGTGATCAAAACCAATACAGCACATTTTATGTTCCCATGCACATAACAAGTCCCTTAATAAGTGACCACATAACCCTCCACAGAAGTATGAGCATACTACCTGGTTTATCAAAAGCAGGATCTATTTAGGAGAAACACATTTACAATTACACTAAAGGAAAAAAAAATGAAGCCTCCAACTCCATTATCTTACGACAACAACTGGAGAAAAAAAATCAGACATTGCCAATTAGAAAATGAGAGGACACATGCTGGAGTGATTAACAAGTTTGGACTTCACAGTTAAGATAATTGGCTTTTTCTGGAAACCCACTCGCGTACAATCACATGGGTACCTTTTCACATACAGGTAACAATCCAGGTCATATTTATGATTTATACTTTATTGCATTTGGTAGATAGAAAACAACATACTAAAGAATATCTTAAGATAGTAAAACTCTTTCAATGCTATCCCTTTCCATTGCAAGGCATCCTCAGTGCACTTGCCTGCTTTTTCACCAGAACATGGCAGGCATAGGAGGATGGGCACTGTTACTGCAGTATTGCAGCCGTCCAAGCTATGAAGAAGGCCAGGTCTTGCTAACCGAACATTTGGACCATAGACCTCTTACCACCTTGAGCTCCTCATATAGAGCTAGATTGAAAGGATACCTGTAGCTGTCTTGCTACAAAAAACCCCTTCAAATTTGCTCAGTGAGAGTCGTATTTTCTTTCCTGACTTTTCCTGGAAGCAAGTAGCATCTTTTACTCTCCACAGAGCAGTTCCCATCTCGCCTTTTCCACCACCTGAGCCAGAGAAGCATTCCTATGACTCCATCTGACCACTACACCCTTGCTCTTGAGAAGGCATGTGCAGAACAGATGCCTGACCCAGGCATCACACCTGAACCTAAACACGTAGTTGCTGCTCAGCTTTAGGTGGGAGATGCTTTATTCTGCCTTGCTCCTTCGGACAGATGTGTAAGCCCGGGGAATAATCTAGCCCAAAGAAATTAATTGTCTGTAACCAAGCTTTTTTAGTGTTGTGACGATCCACTCCACTTGTTTCCTTTGGGCTTTTTTCAACCAAGCTCTTTGAACAGGCTGGGGAATTAAGGTGTGGGAACTGACTGAGAAACGGAGCTGTGTGGGTTGATCATACAGTATTTTTTTTTTATTTTATTATTTTAACTAGCATATCAGGTGAACACATACAGCCGAATCATAAAATTTTGAGATGGAAAAATAACATAATGGGTCACACCTATCCTATCCCTCTGCCAGTACCAGATTGTTATCTGCAGTTTATTTTCCATCTTGGTTTTTCATGGGATAGATGATTGCTCACTAACTCTGAAAATCAGCCCCTACTGGTGATGGGGCCTCAACCACTTCCCTTAGGAGACATGAGGTAATTGTTTTCAGATATTAATATGCAAATGCAGTATCCAGAGTTCAAAAGGACTAGATGCATCATGCTGCAATTTCAGTCATTACAGTTATAATGGTTTCTAATTCTGATCACGCACGGCAGCACGGTGAGCACAGCGCAGCTTTGCAGCCCAAGCAGCTACAGCTAAACACCAATCCTTCAGAAGGACAAGCTGCACAGTCAAGAAGTTATTCCCAAAACTCATATTTGGAGTTTCTCCTTTTCTTAATTATATCCACCACTTATAACACATGTCTTCATCTTGGTGATATACAGGCATCCTGGCTTGTATCAGAAATAGTGTCACCAGTAGGACAAGGACCATCCTTCCCCTGTAGGAATGGTGGCTGGAAAGCTGCTTGGCAGAGACAGATCTGGGGGTGTTGGTCGACAGCCGACTGAATATGAGCCAGCAGTGTGCCCAGCTGACCAAGAAGGCCAACGGCATCCTGGCTTGTATCAGAAATAGTGTGACCAGTAGGACCAGGGAAGTTACCCTTCCCCTGTACTCGGCACTGGTGAGGCCACACCTCGAGTACTCTGTTCAGTTTTGGGCCCCTCACTACAAGAAGGACGTTGAGTTGCTGGAGCATGTCCAGAGAAGGGCAACGAAGCTGGTGAAGGGTCTAGAGAACAAGTCTTCTGAGGAGCGGCTGAGGGACCTGGGGTTGTTTAGCCTGGAGAAGAGGAGGCTGAGGGGAGACCTTATCACTCTCTACAACTACCTGAAAGGAGGTTGTAGTGAGGTGGGTGTCAGTCTCTTCTCCCAAGTAGAAAGTGATAGGACGAGAGGCAATGGCCTCAAGTTGCGCCAGGGGAGGTTTAGATTGGATATTAGGAAAAACTTCTTCATGGAGAGGGTTGTCAAATATTGGAACAGGCTGCCCAGGGAAGTGGTCAAGTCACCATCCCTGGAGGTATTTAAAAGATGGGTAGATGAGGTGCTTAGGGACATGGTTTAGTAGTGGACAGGTACGGTTGGACTTGATGATCTTAAAGGTCTTTTCCAACCAAATGATTCTGTGATACACTCCCACCCCCACCAAAAAAAAACAAATGCCCAAACCCATTTATCAGTAGATTTGATCCCCTTTCTTCCCTTACTCCCCAAGAAGCATGGGCTGTACGTACCCTCCTAGGTAGTATGGATGTCAGTTTCAGAGATCCCTGTGACTCATATGACCTCCACATCATCCTGTGAGGACACTCACTGGTGGGAGGCATCTTTACCAAACTAACACCCTGTGTTACTAGCTCCTCAACAAACTCATCCTTGCCGTTTAGCAGAGGAGGCTTGCAATCGTCCTGGATTCCCACATTTTCTGTTAAGTGGCGGGGCAGGGGACAGTTCCCCAGTTTCACACCCCAATCTCAGTGGTCCCTGGAGACCTGTGCTTTTCTAGGCATACAAAAGCACTCTCAAGGCCAGAGAAACATCACGGCAAAAGTAAAACACAGAATTATTTCATTACCATACAAATTTAAGGAAAGGTGTCGCTATATTTATCAAAGCATAATACACCTGTTAGGTCCCCCCGGGTCCTCTCCATGAAGCAAGCAATCACTTGAGGTTTCACAAATTGGCTTATGCCAATCTAACTGGAAATGGCTGCTAAAGGGGAAGGAAGTCATTTCCCTCTCCTGCTCCTCTGACTGCAAGTTTCTACCTTCTCCTCTGAGTTGTGACTGATGTTCCTGTGACCTCAGGATGTACAGATCCAACCAAAAAACTTACCCTTCTTCATTTCAGACTAATTTTGGGATCTATCAGTGAGTGGGGCCAGCCCATGCAGCAGTGCTGGTGCCAACACATGCACAGAGCAACAAGACAAGGGAGCCAGGTCTGCCCTTTCAGCAGGGATCTCAAGTCAGCTGAAACAGGCTATGACTAAATTGATCTGCAATCAACCTCAAGGTGTTTCACATGGTGGCTGAGGTGGGACCTATGCTTCTGATAAGGTCCCGCTTCCCGCCTTGCCTTCCTCCAAGCTGAGGAAACACTTGTTGGTGTACATCCTTTTCGGGGCAGGGGATCTGCTTAAAGATTCTCTGCCCACATGTCCCCTGTAACTTGTAACCTTGATGTCCGACGAAAATATCAGTTTGTAATATTTCTCCCACAGTGTTGCTGGCTGTTACAGTATGACTTTTTCTTGAAACGTAAAGAGGCTTTAAAAATGCTGATGGCCCTTGGGCGTAGCTGCATGGAGTTATTATCTTGTGAAACCATTTATTAAAGGTGACAGCAAAACTTATTAGCTGGCTTTGTTCTTAACTTGTGTATAAACAAATGGGTTATCCATGCATGGTGAATTAAATTCTTTCTACACACTAGAAAAAAGGGGTTTAAACTCCAGCACGTAACTTTCCGTTGTATGTGTATTGAAAAATTACATCTGATGGAAACCAAGATAAAGAGCAGTTCTCATTACAACTGTTCACGGAGACCAAACTTCAAGGCAACAGAACATACTTGGGATGAGACGGTGCTTGCTCAGATCCTGGGACAGCGACAATGAGTCTTTGTATTCTGCCCCCTTAAATTTGATAGCACTGGCTTGCTCCTCACCAGTACAAGCACACAGCCCAGTGTGTGGATTACTTTTCTTCATTGAAGTAGTGAGCTCAGGTTTTAGGGAGCCAAAAGGTGGTTGCCAGCCTTAAAATTTATTGCTGTCCTCCAATCCTTCACATTTTCAGCACTGCCAAGCCTGTTTTTATAGCAAAATTAAAGAACTGCTCCATCTGACATGCTGCCAGTCCTCTGCAGTCACTGTCAGTGGCAGGTATGAGGGGGGCTGACACAATGGGGTGGTTTTCTCCCTCACCCGCACCAGCTCAATCAGAGCTCTACAGAAGTGCATCAGCTTGCAGGGCCATTGGGCAGCTCCAAGTCATGGGGACCAGCATGGCTGAGCAGGGGTCACAGCAGTGGGCAGGAAGCCAAGCTGCACCAGGGATAAGTCCAGGGGAGATGGAAGGGCAAAGTGTGTCTCTCTTCCAGTGGCAGCAAGCTAATAGATTGGATTAGCTTTATCATCTAACTCTAAATTTCCTTGAAAGCAAATATAACTTTTATTATCCCCTCACCCCGAACATACCAGAAAAGTGAAGTGTCCATAAGCCATATGTGATTGCATGATAGCTGCTGAATATGCCATGTGTCCCTGTGCAGAGTGCCCTTAGATACCTCCTGGCATGCCAATGATTTCAGCCTGAACATGCTGAAATGTTTCACTCATGAACTATAAAACACTGATAAATATTGGTTTGGCATGAATAACTGGTGAATCATTGGCATCTGTAATTGTTTGGGGGTATGGAGGTAGTCTTGGCTTATTTTTATTCTGGTTTCACATGAGAACCTTGATATGAAACAGCAGTAATTGAATCTGATAAGCTCTGGTGAGCCTTCCCCCAGGACAGGAGGTACGATTTAGAGAGAGATATGAGAGTGCAGAGGGAACTCTAGAAGGATGTATGAAGACTTGTAGATTGCCTCACATCGCAACTCATAGATTTTATACACTCCTAAAATGAGTGATCA
Organism: Balaeniceps rex; assembly: GCA_013401315.1. Taxonomy (NCBI): domain Eukaryota; kingdom Metazoa; phylum Chordata; class Aves; order Pelecaniformes; family Balaenicipitidae; genus Balaeniceps; species Balaeniceps rex. Next base: position 48,898 of record VYZW01009070.1, on the reverse strand, counting down.
TCATCTCAGGCAAGGCTAATTACCTGAGACATTATGATTTTATCTTCCAGGAGAAGGATGAAATTCAAGATGGTTCTCCCCCCCTCTTTTTTTTAATTAATTCTCTGTCTATTTAATAAGCTTTCTTTGAAAATGCAGGGATCTTAGGCAGCATAAGACTGCAGTCTGTGACCCTTTGGTGGCGAATGTTGTTTCTCTTCCTGTCAGTGTTCAGGCACAGGCTTGGTGGGATGGCTGTGTCAAGAAGCACTGAAGTCCACAGGAAACAGGGCAACATCAGACCTGTGGTGTCATCCTCCATTCTCTCCAAACTACAGTGACTCAGTAAGAGAGCCCCTGGTCGCAGATTTGGTTTGCACTTTTAAATTTCCCTGACTTGGCAAATTCACAGCCTATAACCGTGTGAGCTAGAGCCAAAGGGCTAGTTTGGTCTTAGCCCATGAAAGCCAACTCAGAAGACCAGGGGGCTGATGGACAAACTCTTCACATTCCCTTCCAAGGAAAGAGCAGTTTCCATGGGTACAGCCAGCAGTGTTATAACTGTCCCACTTGGGAAAAGGGGGTGGGAGAAAAGATTGGAGGCAGGAGCTTACAAATAGTGAGAAAAACTGGCAAGACTTGAAGTAGAAGGTGGAGTCCACTTGCCCAGAGTGCTTCATGATCTCCAGCAGAGGGCTGTGTCTCAGCATCCTCATGGCAGCATCACCTCCAGGAGCTTCAACAGTCCCATCAATCTCCTAACCTTTCTTCAGCCCTCACAGTCATGGCATTTGGGGTGCTTCTCCAAGAATATTAAAAATCTTCAGCCTACATCTGCCTGGCACATCTGAGAAATGTAGGACCCTGTCGTGGTTTAGCCCCACTCGGCAACTAAGCACCACGCAGCCGCTCGCTCACCCTCCCCCTCCCCGGTGGGATGGGGGAGAGAATCGGAAGGGCAAGAGTAAGAAAACCCACGGGTTGAGATAAGAACAGTTTAATAATTGAAATAAAATAATAATAATAGTAATAATAATAATGATAATAATAATAATAATAATAATTGTAATGAAAAGGAGAACAAGAGAGACAAACAAAACCCAGGGAAAAGAAAACAAGTGATGCAACCGCTCACCACCCGCCGACCGACACCCAGCCAGTCCCCGAGCAGCGATCGCTGCCCCCCGGCTAACTCCCCTCGGTTTATATACTGAGCATGACGTCATATGGTATGGAATAGCCCTTTGGTCGATTTGGATCAACTGTCTTGGGCTGTGCCCCCTCCCAACTTCTTGTGCACCTGGCAGAGCATGGGAAGCTGAAAAAGAAAGTCCTTGACTAGTCTAAGCATTACTTAGCAACAACTAAAACATCAGTGTGTTATCAGCATTCTTCTCATGCTAAATCCAAAACACAGCACTATGCTAGCTACTAGGAAGAAAAGTAACTCTAACTCAGCTGAAACCAGGACAGACCCGCAGCCTGGGAGATGAGGGTGTAGAGTGGCACTAAACCTCTGTACACAGTGAATCCTACGGTCTTCAGAGGCTGCAACCTGGATACACGCAGCGCTTCTCCTCACCCATAGGTTGCAATGGAGCCATCCTGCAGCCTTGCTTAGAGAGCTGTGAAGCACAAAAATCTCCTTGCCACACAATGCTGCAGGTCACATTATTGCCTGAAGTCTTCAAGATTCAGAAAGGAACTTTAAAAAGCAGCTTGTAAGATGTCATGTTCAGCCCCTGAGCACACTTGGTTCCAATGAGGTTTTCAGAGAATCTTTGTGCTATGAAGGTCTCTTTGCTGCTCTTATAGGAGAGAGGGGGGGAGGCTTCTCTGCAAAATTCACAAGATGTGTCACTGATACTGAAATCATTGCTTAAAAAGGCATTCGCTCCTCACTGAAATACCCATAGCCTGAAAGGAGGAAATCCTAGCACATATCATATGTAAAAATCTGGGATCAGTCAGGAAGCATCTGCCAATGGAAATAAAGTGATTTTCACGATGAGTGATATTTGCAATAAGTAGCCCACCTGCTAATCTCATTTTGTGATCTGATTGACTTAATAAATCACTTGAACTAAATCACTGGAAGAAGAATCTGTCTCAACATCTAGAGTGGCATAAAACTGCAGACTCAGATTCAAAAGAAAAATCAAGTACAAGACATACATAAAATGTATAACACCAGTTGACAAATATTTATAAAGCATTCCTACTTCCCCAGGGCCAAGAAGTATTGCATGTGCAGCAAGCTTGTTTGTAAAGGCATGGGGCAAAAACGCATGTTGCTCTTGAGTGGGCCTTGCAGGCCAGCTCTAGGAACAGAAACTGCACTTCTGGCACACCCTGTCACCCAGTTCCTTGACAAGATTTGAGAGGCAGAAGAATTTTCAGTGCTGAGATTTTTTGTAGGTTGCGTCCAGATTTTCCCACTTTTCATCTAGCATTCAAAGGGACACTTTAGATCAAATACTCTGCATCAAATAGATATTAGGGGTATGCATCAGGGATGACAGTGAAATATGATGGAGGTCCTGTGGTAGAAAGGAAGGTAAGCAAGGTAGCAGCAATGATCCATCAGGATGTAAAATTCATTGGGCAGGCCCTTAATTAGTTTAATTTTAATGAAAAAATACAATTGCTTATGTCAGATCTGCTGTGAACCATAACACTTAAAGCAAAATATAATTCCAGCTTCCAGGTGCAGTTGATTTTTGCCCAGAAATTTTCATTAATAGGGTTCTGCTAGAAAAACTTCAAACCAGAACAAACTTTCCAGCGAGGGGCAGCTGAATGCTGAGCTACTGATGCCAAAGTAGTGAGCATGGGATTTTCATACAGTCTTGAGCTTCGTGATTAAAGTTGCTCACAAATCTGTGTTTATCTTTGTCACTTCTAAAAATAGGTGAATCACTGGAGAAGTACAAAAGTGTCACCAGCACTCCTTTTGGAGCTTCCTTTGACAGTCTGTCTGTTTTAGGGGCTTCTCACCAGGTTTGAATTTACATTACTGTTGCTGAATGGTTTGCTTAACAGACTTCTAGTCAAATCGTATTAATGTAAAAGTTTAAAAGATTTAGTCAAGCCAGTTCCTGTGGGAACATCCCATCCAGGGTATGTTGGCATGCATGTCCCAAACATATGTGTCTACTTTACAGAGAAAGTTATTAAACAGCTGCTGTCAGTAATTAAAATTTTCCTGTGTCTTCATCTGCTTGATAGGATATAGAAAATACAAAATATTTTTTAAAGGGTGACTTCACTCATTAAATCAGATTGACTGCAGGTGCAATGACTATAATTTAAAATGCAGAAAGAAAATGAAAAAAGGAAGGTTACTACGTAACCTTTTCTCAAAAGTTAAAAATAAAATGGCAAAAAAACCCTCCTGATTTATTTTGTGTTGTTTATTTTCCTGGTATATTGGAAATCTGTTTGGTTTTCAGTAACAAAATTTGCCAGTGAGAGCTTTTGAACATGAAAATACTCTTGTAAAAATATATCTCGGTGTTAGGCTTTTCCTGCAGAAACAATACAGGGTTACTTAAATTAAAAAGTAAATACTTGAGCTTGTTTCAAATTTCTCACAGAAATAATCAGCCCTTTTAAACCAGATTTAGCTACTCAAGTTAATAGTCTCATCTCAAGAAAACTAATACATGCTATAGTAACTGATTGGGCAGATGCATTAGAACCACAGTTGTAGAAAAAGAAACATTTGCAATACTAAAAATCATTTTATTTTTCCTTTTCTTTTTAGCAACATCACATATTTAGACTAAATTTACCCCCAACCTCACACAAAGCACCTTGTTCCCAGGAATAGTATAAATGATGAATAAGGAACCAAAAAGCTTAGGAAGAAGAAGCTATAGCTTGCCTGTTTGTTTTGCAACACCTCCTACAACATTACAGATCATCCATCTCCCTCTTCATTCCCTGTGTTGAGTCTGAATCTTATTGTTGAAAATTCAAAACAAGATGAAAGCAAAGGAGAATATCACACCATTCTGAAGACAGAGGGGGGAAATTCTTCAGCAGAAATAGTGCTTCAGTCATTTTACTTTCATAATTAAATATTTTTAGGCTCTCAGGATTATGCAGTGCACGTAGGCATATTGCATTAATTTCTTCTTCTCCTTACAGTTATAATTAGACTTGTAAACACTAATTTATGTTTAATTTTTGCAACAAATATCTGATGGAAAGACTATAAATATGAAGACTATAAATAGACTGACTTGGATGTCATCAAAGTTTTTTTGTGCATACAGCTCTTGTATTTCCACACAGAACTGTTCAGTGCAGTACGACCTGGCCATCTACTCAGCGCCTTTCTCCTGCTTTTTCTTTTTCTTTCCCTATTATTTTCTCTAACATTTTCATGTTTTGAAAGAGACTCAGGTGACTGAACGAGCTAAATATCTGGGGAAAAGAAGCAAGAGTGGTTGTCAGAGGAAATTCTCAGCTGGCACAAAGCTCAGGATTTAGACCGCATTGTGCAAAGTTCCTTCAGCAAGGGAGCAAAGGCTGAAAACCCAGATAGATAATCTATCTTTCAAATTCTTATAGTTGTCCTACTTACACTTCTCGGAAGCTATTAGTATTGGTAACTTTTATTTGCTCATCTTTCTGCAGTACCAGATTTCACTTACCTGAAGCAATTCTCATTCTTCCTTGATGCCCACAAATTTGTATCAAGTTTAGATGTAGCTTTGTAGACTCTGTTTACAGTACTCCTCTTACTTCTCAATTTACATGGGATTTGCAAACTCTGAATTTTGCCTTGAATTTTTATTTCATATGGCCTTAGAATGCAGCTGAAAGCTGAAATTTTACTTTATTTTAAGTCACAACCAAAGAAGAGTTTTGGGGTTTTTAAGTGTGCGTTTATTTGCATGTTTCCAAACAATATTCTCATTTGTCTTTGTCCCAAATACTGGCCGCAGCTTGCTTGAAACAAAAGGCCTGACCATTTACTGGAAAAACAGCTGTGTGCTTATTTAAAATTCAGTCTGAACTTGCTTGAAATCTAGTTCCAATTCCTTTTGAAACCTGGCTTGGGACTCCCAAGTTCTCAAACTATGACAACCCTTTTGGGGCACTGACCTGGTTTTGCATGCTAAACATGGGGGTTATACCTGTATTTAGAATTCAAACATATTCTCCTACTGAGGTGGACATAATTTTGGAGCCCCTTGAAATTCTGGGTTCAAATATAGGCTGATTCAATATAGACTTAACATTTTTAGAGCCACCATCCTCAAACATCCATATACATAATTTCAAATGCAGTGGAATCACTCGCTTGCTTAAAATTAAGCACGTTTGCAGATTATGGAGCATGACGGTGTGATTTGTCCCATTGCAGTGAAGCTCCTGGTTTGAGATTCAAGCCCATCTCCAAACGTGCTGGCACAGAGACAAGCACAGGTTGCCACAGCAGGCATGCCACACTGCACCACCGTGGTACCCCATGCTGCTAACCAGCTTGGGATACCCAGCGAGGCAGCAGCAGGGGCTACAAGTTGGCTCATGGCAGGTCTATGCACTGCACCCTTGCACCGTACTGATACAACCACAGTCCCCCACAGAGTGTAGCCATATGGGCTTACTTTGACTTTCTCTTAATTATAGGGGTTTTCACTTTTTTCCCTCAAGCTGCAGACCAAATCAGGAGAGATGTTCTCTTTGTTCATTGAGTGGTTTTGTAGCCACCACTTAGATGAAAAAACAACATGAAGGACAGGATTTCATAGTTTTAGCTGCTTTGATTCAGTAAAGGAAATGCTCAGTGTGAGTAATGGCATCCTTAATCAGCCTAGCCCTTGCACACACTTCAAAATACCTTGAAGTTAAATCAGTGCTGAAGTAAGACCTTTGTAAAGTTTAGCAGCAGAACAAGAACGGCAATCTAGTTGTGTCAACATAATCGAGTATTCCAGCAAGGCCTGTGAGACATAAAACAGGTTTGGAAATCCAGTATCTTCACAACAGACAGGCTATTCAGTATATTAGTAAATTTAAGCTAATGGATTTTGTGGTAGTTACATCAGTCCTTTCACCAATATTGAAATATTCTCCAATATTGAAAGAATTCATATTAGTCACTTCCAATCTCAAGACATAAAAAAAGTGAAGATAAACATTAATCAGAAAATTTCTTTCATGATGATTTTATTTGAATTTATATCATATCCACAAAAATAGAAACAGTCTTTAGAACCATTTTGTGATACATAGTCTCCAAGCTGAGATTTACAATGGCAATAGTGAAATATCTAACATGGATCTGTTTCCACATGTATGCTTTGAAGATGATGCTGTGAGAAGCAAGCAGGAATTATTGCAATGTGCTTCAGAAAGAAAGATAAAAATGTGACTAAACATTTTAATGTCTGTGCAGTTCACCAGCCTACATAAAGTTTCTCAGGATGTTTTTAGAGTAGGTTGCTCTAATTTTGTGCAGAAAATACAGTTTGAGAGTGCTCATGCCAACGCCTTTGACATTGTGATTTGCATGTAACTATATAAATATAATATACTTTCCTACCTAGAGCTTTATACATATGAAAAATTATGGTACAATAAAAATCTATACACATGGTGCTACCAGTTCAGCAGCTCCTAACTTAAAGGATACATCTAAAAATATGATTGCTCAGCCTCTGAAACAGAAAATAAAAGAGCAATCAGAAATGCTTTTTGTTTAAATAGTAATTTACACAAACATTCATCTCTTCATTTTCTCCATTTGCTTAGGTCTGGTAAAAAGACTCCCTTTGGTTGGTTGCAACTGTCCTTGGCAAGAACTGTAGTTTTAAACAGTCCTTTGTGTTTGTCTTAGGCAAAGGTTAATATATTTGTAAAACAGAGTAAATGTTGGCTGGCTTCTATTCCAACTTTGTGTTATTGTAATGCTGAATGACAAGTACCTAGTCTGAAAAGTTCTGCAGAGTGGGAATAGAAACTTGCATGATTTCCATGTGCTGAAAGATGTGACAGTGGAAGACTGGCATTTATACTGCACCCCAGCGTAAATCACTCTCTAGATTTATACAGTATGCTTCTAAATAAAGCTTTATCTTTCAAAGCCTTTAAAAAGCAGGTTTAGCTGCTGCTCGGTAACCAAGTGGTGACACATGTATATCACAAGTTCATTTTATCTCCCAAGAAGTTTGGTGAGAGATCTGGTAGAAAGCAGCTTTATGAAGGTATTAAAATCAGTTGCTGTAAGATGTATGTTAACCTGAGATAAGGTACAACAGTATTGGAGATTTGTGACGGTACCACTGATTTCAGATTTTCACCCAAAGTGTGGATTATGGGGGGGGTGGGGCGGGGAGGGGAGAGTGAAGAGCATGGAGCAAAGGGCTGCAAATAACCGTGGGGTCGGGGGAAGGAACAGTCTTTGGAGCAAAGTGAAGGTGCTCTCCTCATCTGGTGGCCTGGTTCTTGTTATATGAACTACAAAATGATGGCAAAGGAAGTGGAGTGTAGCCAAACAAGCTAAAAAAAGGAAATTATTGAGTTGCACAAAAGCAAGGCTAGCACAGTCAGTCAAAAAAAAAAAGAAAAGAGAAAGAGATAGACTGAGAGAAAAAAAAATGCTTTGAAGTACAGCAGCTTATTTTTTGATTTGTAAATAAGATGAACCTCTCCACCCAGGTTTTGAAAAGTAAAAATTGTCATGTATGGGCAATTGATGGTGACAGCTCTGGCATACACAGTGTAGGAGGTGGTGTTATTGTTTGACATGCTCTACATGTGTAGATAACAAGTTAGGTTTTCATGTTTGCCTATAAATTGTTGCTAGCTCATTTGACACCCTTTATATTGATATATTGATACTTCTGTTGTCTCTTGGTTTCATCTCTATTTCCTTTTAAGACAAACAAAAAATGGAATATCCTACAACCTCCAGCTGCACCTTGCTGCATTTCAAGCTAATATGCATTCAAATCCAGGGGACGCCTGAGGAAATGGATATTAGATAGATTTAACATTCTTCTTTTTTTTTTCCGGTCCTGGATTTCTCAGCCCCTGTTGTTTTCCAAATTCACCATCCCTAAAAAAGTGAGTTGGAATCAATCTTGGGTTCACCTCTGTTAACATCACCAAGAAAATCCTGTTTCTCAACTCCCACATCTCACGTACTCAGTGACCTGGTGAAGTGCTGCCTCCTCTAGTTTTTATTTCCCCATGTTCTGCATGTGCTTGGTGCCAGCAGGAAGCATTTGTGAATTGGAGAAAGAAAACGTTGCCTATGAACGTTCAGTCTCCGCATAGCACTGCTAGAGATGAGTTCAAAATACTGACCTAGATCTGAATGTCCCCAAAATCTCAGTGTCTTTATGTTGGTGGGTTTTTCTCCAACTAGGAATCTTAAGCACAGTTAACAAATACAAGTACAATATTGAGTTAGACTTGAGAAAAGCAAAGGGAACTAGTATTTTACATGCAATGGAGCTTTGCATTTCTCAAAGGTTTTTTGAAAGTATCTGTCCAAGTGAGACTAGACCTGCCAGGAGGACCACACGACTTGAAGGAACTGGGGAGACTGCTCCCTCATGCCATGGGATTAATATATGCTCTGCTTGCCCACCTCCTCACTGCTTCATATGGCATGGATTTGAATGCTTTCATTAGGAATATAAGAGGGTGGGAGGAGTATTAATATTTCTACTGGGAAGCCAGTGCCTTTTAGCAAGTTTGCCCAGTCAGAAAACAATCATCTTCCTTCAATAGCTTTTGGTCCCTGAGATTGACTCTCTTCCTGCAGTTCATCTCAAAGATGTTAGTTTAAAACAAATATCCCTTTGCCTGGGATGAGCTGAATGCCCTTTGGAGATTAGGGAGGATACTCAGTACCAGGTAAGGTCAGGTCCTAAACTTCCACCTACAAAAGAAGGTCCCAGTGGTGGAGGTAGTATGGGTTCTCCAAATCAATGCTGACAGCCACCTTGCAGAGCCACTGCTCTCTGTGGCTGGGATAAGCTACCTGAAGAGGAACCCACCATCTGACTCAAGAAAAGTAACTGGAAGCCAGCAAAGTGTTAAAACACTCAGAAATGAGAGGAGGGAAGGAACAAGTGATATTCGCCAAAAAAAGCTATAAACCAGCTGACTATGGAAGAAGACTACTTGGCTCAGAGATGCTTTACTGTTTCCTCCACTTATAGTTGCCTTCCAAAGTGGATTATCATACTCCCTAAATGCCCTAGTATTTCACTCCTTCCCTTTCTTTGCTTGACTCATAAATCATTTTATGCCTGTATGATTTAAAAAAAAGAGAAATACTTCACAAGAAGGGAAAAATAATCATAATTCTATAATGTTACCTTATATCACAGAAAACTGTGTACATTTTTTCCCCATACAGGACATACTTCAAATAAAATAATTTTAACACTAACAATGATAATGTTCCTTCTTCCCGACAGAAGTAGAATTGTTTTTTCACCCCAGTTTGGTACATAAATATAAGAAAATAGTCTTTGAATATTTACATCCAGGTGTTTTAAATGTTATTTCTTGACATATTTAATTCTCATTTTCTCTCCAGCCACGGGCATTCTTTCCAAATTTATATACTAATCTCCGACCATCCACACGCTCCAGGATTTCTCTTTTATAATAGTATCTGTTAAAATAAAAACAGAAGAAGATTTAAGATTAAATTCTCCTACAGTTCTAAAAGGCCACTGCCAACTAGGCAATCCCTCAGCTAGCTGAAAAGTCTTTATTTTCTATCTATACATATAAAATACCTAAGATTATTATAACTGAAAGACAGAGAAGAAAAAATTGATGTGTTCTTTTTACTTTATATTAATTATTCTCTGAGTTTGGATTTCACCATATTTCACATCATAGCATATTGCCATATTTATCACACACTCTTAGGAGATTTCATAGGGTTTTTTTCCAGATAAACCAGGATCTGAAATCAGACCAGGAAAGAATCTCAGCTTCAATTTAAAAATACAGTTTGAACTTTCATAGATTATGGAAAAATGCTCAAAATGTTAAAGCAAAGAGCAAAGAATATCCATAGATACATAGAATTTGTAAACCTATTTTAAGATAATGGGTGGGGGCTATGTCTAGTTTCTGAACATTGCTGGAAATAGCAAGGTCTCTGGCCATTACTGGGCATTTTAAGCCTTCCCAGTTCAGTAGCACGTGAACATTCAGCTCGCTACGGCCATGTTTCCTTCCTACTTTGATTGTTTGGGTGGACAGCAACAGAACATATATATTATATATAACACATATTTATGTTATGTATATTATATATAGTATAGTATACAGAAACAGGAGGGGAAAGAAAAGACAAAGAACATCATAATGTTACACTCTCAAAATCAGTGGGAGAGACTCAGCTGTCAAAGAAAGCAACTGGTGCTGCTGAAAATTAACTTTTAAAAGTCAACCAGATTCCCCATTCAGGTAGTCCCTTTATGTGCCCCAGGCTTCTACAGCAACATCTCAGCTCACCTCATAGCCCGGCTGAGTTTCTCGTAAGTCATGCTGCTGTTGTTTTTCTTCTTTCCCCAGAGCTGAGCCACAGCTTCGGATTTTAAAAATCTGAAGACACCTTCTGACCGGTCTTCCCACTTGATTAATCCCGGATTTTTCTCAGGATTGAGAAGAATATCTCGAATAAATTCCCAAAGATGAGTTCCTCTAGGGTCTGAAAGAGGAAAGGGGGCAGGAGGAAGGAGTGTCTAAAGAGCTCTCCGGGCTATGCTTGCCATTTTTATGCCATGTTCTTAAAGTGTGTCATCTACAGGTGGTGACCACTTGGTAGGGACAGGCCATAGTTCCTGGAGTGCGGGACCCCCGCCTCAGATGTATATAGGCAAAGAACACGGACAGCCTTTACAGAGGCAGTCTGAGCCCTGTGGCAGGCAGGTAAGGAGCCCCAGCAACCAGGGGAAGCAGAGTCCAAACCAGCCACTGCTTCCTTCTGCCTTTGGCACTGTTTCTGCCCTGAGGATAACATGTTTAAGCCTTCCCCTCATCTCATTTACCCATTTTTTCCTGATATTCTTCTGCAGCATGGCATGTAACCTGATATTATTGTGCGGTACATGAAACAGCCAAGATAATTGTGAAGCAGGCACTGAATCTCCACGCATTTTAAAGACAGACAGAAGACAAAAGGTACTGCATCAATGAGTATTTGGTCCCAGGTCTCTTAGGTAGACTTAAAGAAGTAAGAAGGTGTAGGGTGGATAGAAGGATAGTGACAAAACTGGCTAGCCAAAATTTTATGTAAAAAGGATCTAAAAAAGTCTGACTGTGATATTGGAAAGGGCAAAAACAGATCTCTAAGTTCAACAAGTAGACCTCCCATTTTAAGCACAAATCCATCCCACAGTTACTGTAGAGATGGCACCAGAAAGCCCAAGTCAAAAAGAAAAAAAATATAATAAAAAGATTAAAAAAATAAATCCAACAAGTCAGATGTAGTAGTTTATGAATGAGGAATAACAAACGCAGTGACAAGGTGAGCCAGAAAGATAGCAGTCCTTTGGTCTGACTTCAAAAGCATGCAAGGACTTAGACCAAATTAAGAAGGAAACTAGCTAGTCAAAGATGTGAAGCTAAATAGAAAACAGTATACAGTGCCACATGAGCAGAAGTAGATTTCAGTCAACTAATCCAATGTTTTTCTTTCTTATTATAATTGTTTTCTAGAACCAACAAAATGTGGTGGACCTAGTCTATCTGGACATCAGTAACATACTCAACAGATCATGATACAGAGCAGTACTGAAGAAACTGGAAATGTAGGGGATTAGCCCAGCATGGCAAGGTGACCTTTTCTATATGCCAAGGTTGTGATTGAGTTCTTAGAATCATAGAATATCTCAAGTCGGAAGGGACCTATAAGGATCATCGAGTACAACTCCCTGCTCCTCACAGGACTACCTAAAACTGAACTATATGACTAAGACCTTCATCCAAATGCTCCTTGAACTCTGACAGGCTTGGCGCTCTGACTACTTCCCCGGGGAGCCTGTTCCAGTGACTGACCATCCTCTCAGTGAAGAACCTTTTCCTAATGTCCAATCTGAATTTCCCCTGATGCAGCTTCATTCCATTTCCTTGTGTCCTATCACTCGTCACCAGAGAGAGGAGATCAGTACCTCCCCCTCCACTGCCCTCCTTGAGGATGTTGTAGACTGTAATGAGGTCACCCCTCAGCCTTCTCTTCTCTAAGCTGAACAAACCAAGTGACCTCAGTTCTTCACAGGTCTGTCTTCACACCAGTCCTGTCTAATCCTTTTGTTAGCAACCTTGATATACACACACAAAAAAATAAAGAAATAAAATATCTGTGTGCAGATAAAAAGTTCAGGAGTTCTGGTTGGGCAAACTCACAGAGCAGGGTAAGAAGAGGAGTCGGGAAGAGACAGATAGTCTGGAGACCATATTGAAACAGGATGAAATCAAATACTACAAAATGCAGTGAACAACCAATATTAAGGTTTTCTATTATAAATAGGGAATGGCACAGGATGCAAAAGACATACACAAGGTATTTTCAGCATAAAAACATCAGTAAAGTACACTAATGGAACTATGTCCAGAAATCACAATTATGGTAACCTGTCTTCAGAGTCAGGTGGAATCAAAATTAGCAGAAAAAGGAGATGAGGGGAGTGGAAAGATTGTCATATCAGAGGAGAAGAAGGTGGCATGACTGAGGGGCAGGTGCTTGCTCGTGATGCTGTGCATGAGAAGTTGTGCAAGGAGATGCTGAGTAGGGTCTCTGGTGCATGCTGCACTCAGCAGGCATGGGCATGAGCATGGCCATGCCCATGTACAGACCTCTCTGATTTAATCCTGGGTCTCCTTCATCATTCTTTTACTCCAGTCCAGCTCAACATAGGGCAGAGGCAACTGCTTTCCGATTGCTTCCCCATAAGCCCTCACTGATAAAAACAATTTGAAAAGTATAACAATACTGAGTCAAAAATAACGTAAGCAAACAGTACTAGAAACAGTCAGATCCTTGGAGGATTCAATCACAATAACGATCTAACCAGTTTTGCTTTCAAAATGCTTCCTTTTCCCTATCGAAGGGGATTTGCTTTTAATGTGTTTCTTTTCCTTCAATCAACCAACCATTATAAACATGGATGTTGACTTACTGTGCTTCTTGGTGTGGGACTTTGGGGTATGATCTTGCGATTTTTTCACATCTGAAGAATCTGCAGAGAAGGAAAATGAGGCTTATTTGTAAATTTGATTAAAGGATTTCCATTGACTAGCAGGTTGAAAAAGATAAAACCACAAAAAAGAATTAATATGTCTTTTAAAGATGATCACTTTTCAGAAGGTAATCTAAGTGAGGAAGAAGGGGAAGAGATTTGTTTTCTGCACTATATGTTAATCAGCACACTTCACAAAGAGACCATTGATGAATAAAGAATGAATGCAGAGGTAAACATTTGGCTTTTGAAACCTAAATTTGATTAACAAATACCTCACCTCATGTTATGCGTGTGAGAGAGAAAAATAAGATGATCACTTCTATAAAAGGAATCCTGAATTGTCCCATTATGTCTTAGTCTTTGCAGAAGCATGTATCTTTGGGGGCTTGTTTGTTTCTGAAGAGATGATCTAATATGAAAGGTATGCTCTGATACCAATGCAAAGAACACCCTCCTGACTAAAACATAATGAACTGGCAAAGCGTTGTTGACTGGGGGAAGCAGAGTGGGGGAACAGGGCTGCGCTGGTAGGAGTTTTTGGCAGCTGGATGTGCGTATATTGTTCCATGGCTCAGAGCCATAGAAACAAGCCATTTCTCATCGATGGTGCTTTATCACCTGCAGCCAGCCAGAGGAGGAATAGGCACAAGCATTTCTTCAGAAATGAAGAAAAAGAAAAGTTCCGCCTGTTCATGACTGTAACCTACCTAGCAGTCTGCACGCTCAACCCTCCTGCCCTCAAACCACGGCAGCCTGGCTCTGCTCTTGTCATTAATGAATAGCTTTCATCTATTCCCTCTAAGTCTCGCAAAATCTGTGAGGTGGTCTGGAGAGGGAGCCCCTTCTGTGTTTGCTTTTCAACATACTTCAAGCCTGAATTCCATAAAGCAAAACTTAAGGTCCCACGCACCTTTTCCCAGCTTCTATGAATGCACGATTATCATACTTCTCATGGAAACTGGGCATTTGCATGGGAAAATGACTCACAGGAAATATTCATTTGCATAGAGACTTGTCGGATTTGCACAAGCAACTGCAATAACTGCATGTGAAAAGGTAGATGCAAAGCTATTCACACACTTGCTTTATTCATACATAACTGGAAACATAAACTGAATGCGTCAGTGAGGACAAGCCTAACCTCCACTATTCTGAACCTGACATAATTATTGTCCTTGACCCCCGAGCAGCAAATGCGCTCCAAGTCATTTTGCCTTCCCACTCTCAAAGAGCAGGAACCTGCCTGAACCTCACTCAGCTTGGGGGAAAAAGTAAAATGAAGCTTATTTCACTGCCTTTCCTCAGATTATGATTTCCCTGATGTTATTAAAAGTCTGTGGGAACTCCAGGCAAGAACAGCAGGACCCAGTCCTTTATTTGCCCTCTTATATAAATCCTTCTCATTTTAAAATCCCACAATTTGCTTGCAAATGTTTGTTATGCTCCGCTTAGCTGGAGATTTATTCTTGGAAGTTCAGTTGCCCTCTGCCTAGCTGGTGATTTATTTTGGATTTCAGCTGCGTAAATAGCCTCCCCCTCTGCCTCCACTCCTATGTGGAGACCAGTTTCAAACATGCCATGTTAGGAGGCTGGGGCCTGACAGATGAAAAGAGTTATGATACAGTTTCAACAAAGCTCTCTTGCAAAACTTTTGACAAAAGATTGCACAGTATTTGCATATGATTCAGGAATGAGCCACTTTTTTACGGGATATACAAATTTAGTTTTTACAGGAGGCTGTGCCCTTGGCGTGCCACCCTAGCTCTAGGCTTAAGCAGTCAGGAGGTAAACACACTGTGCCAGGATCTTGACAGGTCCCCAGTCCTGTCAGAGAGCTCTGAAATCCTGGTAGTCATCTTGTGAGAGTGGGTGGAGGCGACAGAGAAAGCAAACAGTGTTTGGTTGGGGTTTTTTAAGGTTTGAGTGGTTTTCTTGTTCTGGTCAGCTTTTCTCTCTTTTTTTTTAATTTACTGCTGAATGTATTAGTTTAAACTGTATGTCACTTGGCAAGTCCAGCTGTGCTGGGAGGCCAGGGAATGCAGCAAACAGGCAGGCACAGAGGCTGTGGCTGTCTCCCACGTGCAGAGGCACAGGGTTGCCCCCAGTGCCAAGATAACACCTGCAAGGCTGCATCTACAGCAGTGTGCTTTCCTTTCTCATCCTCCCATGACTTCCACTGCTTTCTCCCTCAGGTCTGTTTGTTTAACAGCCTCCTAAGAAGGACCTGCCTTTCCTTCCCCCCTCTTTCTCGCTCCCCTGCCATCTCTGGACACCTGATCTGCCTAATGTCTCCTTTTTTCCCACTGCCTTGCTCTCTCTCCTCCACCCCTGGTGCCTGTCCCCAGGACATGGCCCACAGAGCGCCCCAACACATGTGCCTGGACTGAACTTTCACCGGGCACTACAGCAAATGCATTTGCTCTTTCTCCTGCCCTTTAGCAGGCAGATTGTATCTCTGCCTCGTGGAAGCACTGTGGAGGGTGAAGAGGTGCGCAATACCTGCCCTGCTGTCAGCTGAGATGGGATCCAGTAGGAAGCCCTTCTGCTGGTGCAGCTGAGCAGAGGGCTTGGTGCCTGCTCTATGGCTCCTCTGGGCTGACCCCAAACCTGGCCCCAAACCTAGCAACCTATTCAGCATGAACCACTGCCTCACTAGGGAAACGCAGCCACTTCTGGAGAGGACCATGGCACTCATTTATCCATACCCAGCCACACCACAGAAAAGTGTGGTGGAGCTGGAATGTCTCATTTCTCTGACACTAACATCTTCCCCTTTGACTCAGTCACTTTAAAAGATACATGGAGATTGCAGATTATTTGATCTTCTTTGTCTTGACAGAGAGAAGAGAGAAGCATTTCTTTAAAGCAAGCTATTATAATAATGATAGCTAAAAGAGCTGTCAGAATCAGCATTGCTTAGTTTAAAATTACTGGAGGCTCAGATTCAATCCTACAACAGAAGACCACAGAGACTATTATATGTCGGTAGGTCTGGGACAAGTGACAAACAATTAACAATATAATTACAAGTTCTTTACCAGGAGGCTGGTGACTAGGTGTCATCATGGAAATCTGAGCACGACAGAATGTTTTACTGTCCAATAGCTCTGGGAATTAAAAAGAAGACATTTAAAATAATAGCCTCAGACAACAATAAAACCATCTCAGAAATGCATGAAAATACTGTGATGTTAGTTACCTACTGTGCTACCATAGCCACTGTCATACAGGTAATTCTCTTCTTTCCAGGACACCATTAATGATGGATCTGAAGGTAAGGGACCAAAAGGAAAATCAGATAACTAAAAGAACATTTTTTAGCATGGAGGTGAATATTGAGCACTGAGGGAATAAGAAATGTGCAAAAAAAGACCTGTAAAGGGAACCAAGAAATGAAGGGTCTATGCACGAAATTATTTCCTTTCACTCAAATTATGGATGGGGTTTTGCATACTCAGGCAAATGTATTTACACAAAGCACTGACTTTTAGAAATAATGTAGTAGGCTCTTCCTTTTCCTGGTTAATATATCATTTATGCCTGCCCTTGAAGGATATTTCCTATGCCAGATCAACTCCAATTCTACCCAATCCAGTCCTGAATTCTCAGCCCCTTGTGATTATCACAGTGCTTTGGCACCATAGAGATGAAAGTGTTCTCAAATATCTAGTAAAACAGGAGGATGCTTATAATGAGTATTTATTTCTATAATGGTAGAACTCAAAAGTTCCCTCTGAAACACAGCTTCATGTGCAAGCACATAGTGAGAAACATCAAAGCCTAATCCTAGATGAAGGGCCATTTTATTCCAGGCCCATCAAGCATGATTGGAATAATATTTTTCCCATTATTCCAGAGGAATAAATTTTCGTGACCTTCTGGTCAGATGGATCAATATAAGCAGAACAGAAGTATTGTCTTTATGACCTGTACATTGATCAGGAAATTACTCCCTTCACAGTGCATTTTTGAGGTCAGAAGCCTTAAAAATCTGTTTTTCTTTTGAATCCAGGCCAGAAAGGATGAGATTCAAGGTTCAAATCTAGGTTTTACTTACTTTTTTTTCATGTTCGTATAAATGAAATCCAAAAACGAGTTACAGCTATATCATCATGCTTGGCTGAGTTACCACTCATGACATAGGAATTTAGCAGGCCTGCTAAGTAATAGCTGCATGTTTGGGCACCGAGAGCTTGTGTTCCTACAATAGCACACACCCTTTGCTTACTTGGACACCTGATCTGCCTAACGTTTCCTCTGAAAATAGGCCTTTCCTAGCCAGAACATGGGGAGACAGCTTGTCTTCCTGTTTTGGCCTTTTTCAGTACCCATGTCTTTGCAACTGTGATGGTCTACTAGGAAGAGGCAGGCTTCCCCTCTAAACCACCAGCCCCACCCCTGCTGGCCCACAGGGAGTCCCTTCCCCAGCAGCCCCAATCCGCACCACCTGCTCCTCCCCATGCAGAAACTAAACCCACTCCCACTGCCTGCGGTCAGCATCACCAGAGCCCCACCATGCCACTCCTGATTCAGCACAGCTAGGAGAACCATCAGTTAGTCTTGGGCTTTGACCGTTCCAGGATGTGCAGCTGAGGCATTTTGCACTGCACTGTGTATCTCTAGTGGGAGTAGGAACTAATATTATACCAAGATCTCATAAATCAGGACTTAAAGGATTACTGTAGTTTCCTATATGGCAAGCATCAAGGCTGCTGCATGCACATCACCCGCACTATGCAGACACAGGCAAGGAGTGGATTGCAGATCGCAATGCTTGCCTGCTGCAAGGAGAAGGTGATTAGCGTCCCTGGCTGGGCAGTCTGGGCTCCTCTGGGTTAGCTGAATAAACAGGCTGACAGTATTTGTCAGAGACATCGCACGCTATGAATCTGTATTTGTTCTGCCAGGAGATATTAAAACGCCGCTCATGAACACACCCACATACAAAGCGGCTGGGACTAGTGGGACAGAGGGGTGTTTGGATATGGACAGAGATGCTCTGGCAAAGGAATCAGGAAAATAATCATGCCTGAGGAGGAGGCAACCGAGCTGAAGTGAAACAAAGTCCTGGGAGGAAAGGGATCTAGCTATGAACACACTGGAAAAAAAGATTGCCACAGGAAAAAATGCAGTTTTGGTCAATCCAAAATACTACCTGAATTTCAGTTCCATTGAAACATGTGAAGAAATTGAAATGTAACATTTTTTTCTCTCAAAGTTGTTTTGTTTGGAAATTTCCTCATGTTTCAAACATTAACAGCACTTCACAATAAAATATTTTTTAAACTGAGAATACTGTGAAAATTGTTGCTTTGAGATGTGCCGAATGAAGCACAGAATGAAGTCCCCTACCAAGCTGCCCTTGCTGAGCACTGCAAACTATTCCAAGTCCGAACATTAGTATAGAATGCTGATACTGCAGAGGTCTCCCAGGAAAAGTGGCCACATGCAAACTAAGATATAGTGGTACTACCTGAAACTTCAAAAAGTAGACACTGACTGATATTTGTGTTACTTCTTTTATTCTGTGATACACTTTCCATTTTATTTAATGCCATTTTGAGATCCCTCTCTTGGAATGGACAGTTTCCCCTTTTTGTCACTATCAAAAGACAAGTTACCCAACTGTTACTCACCTGTTTGCTCTGTCTTCACAATGACATTATGAGATTGGTACATGTCACTTCCGCACTGGCCTGCAAGAAAGCATATGGCAGATAGGACATATGACAATGAGCACAGAAGAATCAAAGGTATTAGCTCCAAGCAGCAACTGCTACAGCTGAGCCAGAAACATACCCTTTCCCCTGGTCCTTCAGGCTTCTGCCTTATGTCATACCTAAGCAATTTAGCAATACAGTAAATGAGGTATAAGCAGTATAGCAAACATAGCAAATGAGACCTGCCAGGTAGGTCTTTGGGGAACGTAGGCGACTTCTGAAGATCCCAGAATTCAGACCACTGTATGTGTGTCTCTGCCTAATAACTATTTACCGTTCCATTTTAGGTGCTGAAGGTTGCTATAAAGCAGTTGCCCTGCTGTCCCAGCTGCCTGAGTGAATTCCTGCAGGCTCATACTGCACAGATGTTCCCCGTTGATATCAAATTCCTGGAAGGGTATGCAGTTGGCATCCAGTTGGTTGGTATCAAGGAGATGCTGCAGCCACTCCCAGACTTGAAACTTAGTCCAGTACTGAGGGTGTATTTCATGCCACTGGGTTCCATAGAAGCTGCTGGACACTGGAAAAGAAAATAGGTATTTACTGTCTATGTTAGCACCACAGGATTATGTCGACAACAAAAAAGGTCTATAGCTAAATTGCATTTCCTGAAAGTCCACAGATCTAGATTCTTTTCTCAGTCCTTAACACTAGCTCAGTAACTATTGCTGGAGAAGGTATTGTTATTCTTTTTGCCTCAGTTTTCCAATTAAAAACTGGGAATTATTACATTACACCTCTCTTGGCAGATTGAGTATATAGAAATTAATTTATTAATGTTGGCTAAATACACCAAAATTATTTGATGGAAGATACCTTACAGAAGTACTGTTAAAAAGGTATGTTGATCCTTGTGTGGGAAAATAGTGCATCAGAAAATGATGGAAAAGCCTTTCAAAATTCTCATAATATGAACTGGAAATTTTCCACTTAAAGACTTAATAAGGACTGAATATGAATTGTGGGATTCAATCAAAGAATGGTAAAAGCCATTTTGTATTGTTCCACAGTAAAAGCCTATCAGTATGGTCCACAGCTTCATGACAGAGCTTGCGTTCTGATGAATGCACATTATTTCTGTAGTCAGGTAAGGTGATTTCTGAATGCAATTGTAAAACTAGTTTTTAGTTATGGAAGCTGCTTAATTTTCTTGCCTGAATCTTTTCTTAGCAATCTTTTAAACTGCTCTCAGTTGTATGTCATTATACAACAATAATTTACGTGTGGAAGTGAAAGAAATTGTATGTGGGGATAGGATATTTATATAAGATAAGAACAAAGGCAGGACTGCTTTGGTCTGCCTTCACAGAAGGGCTGACAAAAGGAGTTCAGTGCAATTTATTCCTTGGGAAAGGACAACAATGGAGTGTGCCAGGCAGAGACGGCGGCGTGATAAAATGCACTTGTGTGCATGAAGGGTTTAAGGATGAGAGATTGCAGACGTGGTTGAATTATGGGAGGAGGAAAGGCTGCCATGGCCTGGCTCTACAGTAGCCCCACTCCAGGATGTGGCACCAGTCCATTCTCAGTCTCCCCAGGAAAAAGATTATCCACACAGCTGTGAGAAATACTGACAACAGTGGATATTGCTAGAGGAGCATAAGCAACAGAGTTGGCACATTTTAGGAAATCACCTCCCCTCAGGTCCCTCTAGACCTCAGGTCTCTTCGGTTGAGATACAGTGCACAATGTTAGTTTCCAGGTAAACACAAAAAAGCCTCACAGTTACTTAGGTTTCTTTATCAATATTGGCCAACAAGGTCTGAGTCAGTAACTTAGGGATTTTGCATGACTGTTTCTCATCCTCCTGTTGAAGGATTTGGGGAATGAGTGTGGAAATGATTAAGAGTGTGGTATGTCAGAGAATAAAGGTTTGATGGATTCGTCAAGTATTCCCTGAAAAGGAGGTTGATACGTCCTCCCATCACTTCAGAATGGTAAAGGAATTTCAGAGGCCACTAGACTCCTAATGTAATTGGAGAGCCTTTCGTGACAGGAAAGAGTAGCTAGGTAAAAGGAAGTGAAGTGGTGAATGATTGTAGAGGCTGGTCTGAGCTTTTGGCTTCCTGGCCCTCTAAAACATAAGTGAATCCTGAGGAGTTTCACACTGGAAACATGAAAATAGACCCCACCATTTCCCTTCATGAAATTCTGTGCAAAGTGAAACTCAGCCAGGACTTTTTTCCCCATGAATCTGTTACAGACAGGTCGGCACATTTATTAAGTGCACGCTTACATATTCCTTTGTATTCAGAAATTACACATTAAAAAGAACAAGTGTTTCATTGAGTGGGAACTTTCATTGTAAGTTTTGTTGCAGCAGCATTATTTGGATTAGAAGGACAACTGCAGTATGTGTTTGTCTGCTTAGATTTTTAAGGTTTACCCATTGACTGAGTGATGAAAAGAATTTTAAAATTATATCAAATACTAGAGAGAGAGAGATATGTCTATATCTATATTTTTATATTGAGAGTATATATATATGAATGCGTTTTTATATTTACAGCCATATAACCAGAAAACAGTAAGGAAGAAAAAAAGAAAAGTTCTCAGATCACAAGCTATCTAGTGTTCTAATGCCAGTCTAATTAGAAAGCTATCTAGTAATTTAAGCTGAAAAAGCAAATACAGTAAAAGAGCAAAAAGACTATTCCCCTGGAAAGCCAGAGGGGTGATTAGCATTGAAGAGTAATGTTGGTTCACAGAAGACGTGAGGGACAAAGGTAAGAGAGAAAGATTGCTGGACTGAGGAGGGGGAACTTTTGGCACTTTCAGCACCACTAAATTCATTTTAACAAAAAGAACCAGTAAGGAAATGAACCATAAACTGGTCACTTTCAGAAACTTAGTGTTGCAAGTTCAGCTTTTTACAAATAAAGTAACAAATGAAAATTTTTCTTACCAGAAGTGAGACTCCAGTAAATTAGTATTACTGAAAAATAATACTTGTGCATGCTTAAAGGTGTAGTAGCCCCTTTCCTCCTGCCTCCCCACAGAAAACATGGCTCAGAGCCATTGAATTCCTCCTACCATTGCATGTGGAATATCCATCTGTCCAGGAAGGCTGCTGGTGGAGTAGATTGCTGCTGGAATTGATGCTCATTCTGCCAGTTCCTTCCAAAATCATGATCTGTAAGTGAATCGAACAGTTTGCTTAGTGAGCAGTGTCTAGTCCNCCACTGAAGGTGAAGTGAGGAAGCCAATTCCATTTGTAGACAATACAATTGAAATGAAGAACATGTTGCCACAACCCCTTTTCCACTGCCACAAAATCTCCTTATGATAAACATTACCATGGTTGATTTGCATATGCAAGAAGCAAGTTTCTACAGCTGCCCATCCATAAATGAATAGTCTGTAATCAGAAATGAAGCCGAATGAAAAGACAAGGCTCCTGACAGCAACACAGGAAAACTGCCAAGCTTTGAGCAATGAAATAATAAATCGTTCTACGTTTTTTTTCTAATTTAAAGAGAAATGTGGTTTAAACATGCTTTCTTTTTTTTTCTTTTCTTTTTTTTAGGAGAGAGAAAAGACTTTTCAATAATTGTAAATGAAATTATACAGTTGACAACAACCCATGTTCATAAACTCCCTCACACAGAAGGACCCACATGTTAATGCTACATGGATGTAATGCTACAGGGATGTAATGTTACAGGGAATATCTTGCTAGCTGACCCAGTTTCTTATCTGTTCTGTGTCTCCAGTGTCCATAACACTTCTCAGTAACAAATATTACATATTTCAAACCACTGAAAAATCAGACAGTCAAAGATCTTGTAAATGAGACAGACATTGTTGTAACAGAAACAGCATTTGCAGTTTCTGGAATTCTACATA
>VYZW01009070.1:4417-17794 GCA_013401315.1 Balaeniceps rex | reverse complement strand
AGCCCACTTGTTTGTAAAGCTATGCAAAACACAAAAAAAGATGTCTAAGGCAAAACTGACTGAAACTATTAAACTATGACTCCACCCATAAGCTATGCAAAGGGAGTGACTTCTAGCTGAGACAAGCTCATTGCAGCTCCTCCTGGCCTGTCCAAAAGGGTGGATCTCTTGGCGTATTTACCTATGGGATCCTTCCCCATTATTCCCCTTTTACCATCATGGCTGAACTTCAAATGTAGATTTCACCTGGGCCTATTTCTCTGAAGTATGTTATGTACACAGTGAAGACACAATCCCTGCTTTTCAGGGCTTGGAGTTTATGGAACAAGTATCTACAGAGTATGTTAAATATTTTAGATCATTATTGCACCTTGGATTACAGTCAAGCACTTAAACAGCAATCTAAAATAAATGATACCAGGTAATAACTGCAGCTGCAGAGGAACAGAATCTGGATTTCAATCTTTTTCTTAAAAAATCAAGACAACCAAGTGGGCTGATTTTTCAAGACACCAGAAACAAAGGGCATGCACAACAAAGCAGGTGGACCTGCTTTACACATATGGTTACTTCAGAAACATAAATGCATTGTTCTTGTAATGCATATGATCAATTAAGTGCTTTGCATTTTAACCACCTATTTTATATCTCCAGTGGCAGTAAGGGCAGGCAGAAACTGAATATATGAATGTTGAGAGCCTGTTTGCATGTTACCATGAGCTTTGGGTCTTCTGGTTTTGGTTTGGTTTTTTTTTTTCCTCTCATTTAATGTGTATTACTACCAGGGCTCCAGGGTCTTATTCTGAGCCAGTATGCCTATACATACAGTTATGGCTTACCCTAAGATTGCTTATGATCTCTATCTGTCTATTTTGCAGAGGTCTCAGGTTCATCCTTTGTGTCTGTGCCAAACTCCCAGATAAGATATCATCCCTGCCACAGCTGACTTTCAGATATGACCTTTTCTGCAGTGTGGTAGGATGTCTTCTGGCCATGTAGATCCACATGTAGCCATCACACACTTCCTTGTTTCCATCACTTTGTTTTAGTGCCTAAAAAGCAAAGAGAAGCCTCGAAAGAAACAACTCATATGCAGGCTGATTCCAACAAAAAGCTCAACTTTGGACCACTTTGCTATGACCTGCAAGGTGCCATTCAGATGACAGCTTGGCCTGACTGCTGGTAATCTCAAGACTCACCACTAATATCATTGCAAACATACCCATAAAAATTTCTTTCCAATTCTTTGAAAGCTTTGAAGAAAGTTCATATGAAGAAGCACTATGATCACGCTCAATATTTGTTGTATAACATACTGAGTGTTTGGTGCATTTCATTTTTAGTCCATCATATGTACCTTTGGGCCATAGTAACAACATGAGTTTACTGAATATCTGATTCAGTAAACATTATGAATGTGAAGTTCATGAATTATGAGTGTGAAGTTCAAGGCATCATTTTTCTAAGAAAATTTCCTAAGTAATCTCCAAACCCCTTTGTATTCAGGATTCTGATTTGGAGATCTTTTTCCAAGATCTTTTTTTCCAAGATCTTTTTCCAAGGCCAATCTTTTTCCCTTCTACACTTCTCTGAACTGTGCATTCCTATGTTTCTATATTTTTGGTGTATGCAGCTGTGGTTCACATGCATAAACCCACCTTTGCATATGCAAAACTGACTCTTGGTGAGCTTTCAGAGACTACATTGAGACCTTGAACATTTACTGTTGTGGGCTTTTGGAAAGGAAGAGTTGGGTTTATTCTTTTGTTTTCTTTGAACCTTGTATATTAAATGTATATATGAAGGTAAACTAAAAGCCCAGAAACAGGAACATGAATAGAAAAAGAGCATTTAACATTTACCTACATTACAGATAGGATCATGATAAACAAAATCAAATAAAGCTTGACTGGAATCTTTTATTACTAAAGATCTGATTTTCATGATGCGCTACAAGGCAACTTTTGTAAGAGATATGTGGTGGTTGTTTTAACATGTTCATATGGATGCTTCAAAATCTTGCATATATATTTTAACTAAAGAGAAGCTTGGGTAGAGAAGTTAGGATCTAGATCTGTATCTGAGCTATCCCTTCGCTCCAGGGTTTGGGTTTGGTTCTTATCTCTCTTTTAATGATGTAACTTAAAGACAAAACCATAGTTCAGTTTCCTTTTTGACAGAGAACAAAGTTCACTTTATGAATGAAAAAAAAATAAAAGAAAATTTACTTGATGATATGCAAAGTCTCATAGGTTGTTTTTTCTATGACCCCTTTTTTCCACAATCAACAATCTTCATATGAACTGTCTTCAATTTTCAAGGTACTCATTAGTATAATGAAAATAAAAGGGAGAATTTTAAAAGAGGTTTTGTTTATTTGTTTTTCTAAATCAGAAGCAAACAGAAGGCCGACTATGAACAGAGTCCTCAAGGCATAGATGTGTCTGACAGTGCTAACTGCCAAAGGTTGGTACTTCTGCAAATTTTGCCCATAGTTATGTTACTTAGCAGAGGAAACAGTGAACTGGAACCTGCTACTTAACAAGGATCCAGTGTTTGGGATCTATGCTTCCTTGCCACATCACAGGCTAGATGTGCCTCTTCTTGCCATGCCCCTAGTTTTTGAATATGAAAAAAAGAATATCATCATTTATTTTACTGTCAAAAAGCTCATTCTCCTCTTGCAGAAGATCTGTGCACAGACCTGTATATTATTAGTGGAATTGCTAGTCATAGAGCAATTTGTCTTAACAAAAGCCAGTCAAGAAAAGGTTTTCTTTCTTGTCATAAATGTTCATGTTATTTTTGCATTAATATATCCATAGAATGTTTGGAACAAGTAGATATATTCACTAAAAACTGGCAAAAAAGCAGGCTTTTTTCTTTTTTTATTCTTCGGAGTTGGTGCTGCAAAACATGGCTTTGACCAACGTATAACACTCCTTTCATTACTGTCTGCACCACCTCAGCAAGTTCATGATAATTTGGGTCAGCCATTTTTCCCAAATATTTAGAAGTCATTTGCCATAGATTCATCAGTCTAGCCTCAGGGATACAGAGTCTTGGAAAACACAATAATGGGAAAAACTGTCTTTGCTCTTTATTCTTCTTTCAGCACTTAATACCACACCTCCTTTCATGTCCTTCCTATCTCTCTGGTATATCCTTCCTCTAACCAGGAGCCAACTCATCTCCCTAATCTCCTTTTGCTAAACACCTTTTTTTTGCTTACAATACACTAAATATACAAATGGCCAAAAGCACTCTGGATGCCTCTGTAGCTTGACAAGTCACATGTCTATAATTAGGCAAGAACCTCATCAGCTAACAAAATATTACCATCACGTTCTAACACCTTCTCCTTTCCCCTTGGCTCTGGTTCCCCAACCACTTCCCTTTACCTTCCACGACACCTTCTCTTTACATTGCATTAAAGACTAACAGCATATCGAGTAAACTGCTTTCCATACTGCTAATGTAGCCTGTGTGACTGTTCAATTAGTGAATAATGACAATAATTGTGTTTGTGTTCATGTTTGGCTCTCATTAGGTGCTGAAGTGTTTCTGACATAACAGCCACTCAGATATAGAGACTCTGACATATGCTGCTGCAGCAGCCAGTATTTCATGGAGAAGTGTATTTTAACCACTATCACCACCAGCACTTGTCTTTTGTTATGGGACTAGTCTGGTTTTCAACAGTTACAACCACTAATTTGCCTACTTCCAAAATAAAAACATCCTTTTTTTCTCTTTTCCTTTTTGTAAACTGTGTTTCATACTTTTGGTTTTTATAAAGGGCATCTGCTTGGAAACTGCATGTTTCCGAGAGCTGGTTTCTGAGTGAGAACTAAACAGAATAAGGAACATGGGATGGAGACCAAAACCAGGAAAATGTCTTGGGAAACATGCAAATTTTCCCATTGGGACTACTATTTTTTACATTAATTGATTCATTCAATCAACAAACTAATTGTGTTTCTTCGTTAAAAACATGAGGGGCACAGCACAAATTAGCTAGGATGGGGAAGCTGGAAGTTGAGCGTAAAGCATTTTATTCTAAACTAGGTAGCTTGCATAAGGACTAACCCACTCAATAGCAATGTTTATACCTTGTTACATCCCACTGCCTGACTAACCACAATCTGATCACACTCCTTTGCTGGCATGATAGCAAAAGGATATTTCAAGGAGGAGGCATAGCAGAGGCAGCGCAGGGCTCATGGTGGGAAGGATCATTCTGTGCAGCTGACAGGGACGGTTTGTATGGCTGACTATTAACTCCTCTGCCCAGGTCAGCCATGTTCCCTAGTGCCAAGCTAGGACTCACCAATCCCACCTGCTTGATAGCTCCAGCCAGAATGCCTGCTCTCCCTGCATTCCTCTGTAGACTACCAAGTACCCCAAGGTGGGCAGCTGTTTGTGAAGGGAAGTGTCCCCACGCAGGCAGCTATCACTGAAATAGTTCAATGGAGCTCACTGACCCTGCTTCACAAACCTGCTGTCAAACCATTACTTTGACTGTCATTCAGGCTTGCATGTTTGTGTGTGTTTAGTAAACATTTCTTTAGAGCCCAGCTATATCCATGTGGTTTCTTCATATTGTATTTGTTGTGTAAAGAATAAGAGATTGCAAGACCACTGCCCTGGCATCCCACTCCACTGTCTGCACAAGAGCTGTCTGCTTCACCCCTGGGTGTAGCAGCAGGCTCCCTCACCCCACACACCCAGGACTTCGAGGAAGCCCTGAGCCTCCCGGAGCCACATGTCACTGGGACAGTAGCTGATGTATATGCTGGGGCTCATTTATGCTCCCTGCCTTCATTAAAAGCAACCAGGAAATGGTGGGGATAAAGTTCCCTTGCTCTGCAGCCACCTTCTATAGGTAAGGCAAGAAGCTGTGGGAAAGAATGTCTCCCCACTTTTGTAAAAGCCGAGAACAGCTTCCTCCTCTCTCCTGTCTGTGGTTAGAGGAGCAATGGTTCCATGGCGTCGTTCCTTCTCACCTGGCACAGAAAGAGCTGCCCATCCTGTTTCCATTGATTTCTCCAGTGGTTGCGTTAAACAATACAATGGAGTATTTATGTGTCAGTGTTAGGAGCAAGTTATTAAGTAAAACCCACCGTAAATAGAGACGTTAATTCAGTTGCTGGCATGGCTCTCTGTTATCTTCTCCTAGAGGGTATTAGTCTTACCCTTTTGTTTGAATTGGCAGCAGAGTTATTTTTTTGCACCTGCTGCTCTACTCTGATAACAACACAGGTCAGTTTTGATTTGTTGGAATATAAACAAAAAAGCAAAGCCAGGCATCTGCCTCAACAGCCTGGGCCAGTTTGACAATAGAGCTTTTCCCATTGGGTTCTGTACAGATGTACTATTTTGATTCTTACATGAACTTTCTCCCACTTCATAAATAGTCCTTTGCTAGAGAATAGCTTAGTGTCAGAGGAGAGCTCAGTACTATATTTTTCCATCAACTGAAACCTCAACAGGTCAAAGTAACACACTGTTCTAAGATTTAAGTCAGAAAAGGTGTCATACAAAATACATAAAGAAAATCAGCTTAGACACAGTGGTTCGAAAATTAGCAGGAAAAAGCAACAAATTAAGTGTAAGCAGTAAAGGAACTTTCTTGAGAGATAAAGAAAACCTGAAGCACTGGGAGGGTTTGCTTTCCCATATGAAGCTACACACACTCCAACCCTTAATCTACTATTTAGAAAAAAGAAAATTAAAAAAATTAAGTCCATGAGAAGTAGGTACTGAGCTGGGAACTGGGCAACTTTTAATTTCTTCTGAAAATGAAGCCTGCAGGGCTCATCTACTGTAAAAACATCTATGGCAATGGAAGAATTGAAACACTGACAACCACAGAGCAGAAGAGTTCACACAGACAGCAAAGGCAGTAAATAGCACAAAGCACAGAAATGAAGGCAGGAACTAGCATTACCTCCTTATTACAAATAGGAAAATTGAGACACAGAGTTGAAATGATTTGCTTAAGTCATATAACAAGTCATTGGACAAGTCAGTCCAACTCATATCTTCCAGCTCAAGCTCTATTGCTATCCATTGCATCAAGTCTCCAGCAAAAACATGCAGATGACTTAGGCTTATCGTGGGGTTTTTGAGGGCAAGGAGAGGGTATTAAATAAGGGAAAGAATTTTCTATAAAAAAGAGACCTCTTCAGAGTGAAACCAAGATTCTTCTATGCATCATGGCTATTATGTGCCTGGTAGAGATTTGAATGTTTTTAGCCAAACAATTAAACCTACACTTGATGTATTAAAACAAAAAAGCTGTCCTTGACCTGAAAATGAGCTAGAAATTCCTAAGCAGAGCTGGCTGAAATTCAAAGTTTCTGTTCTGTGGAACTGTGGCTATTTCAAGGCATTTTTTTTTCTTCCTTTCTTTTTTTGTCACAATGAAAGAAAGGAATTTTAAAAATCAAGCTCCCTGGCAACAGAGAGAGAGGATCCCCATCCCAATCAAGTGACATGTAAACAAAACCTGTATTCAAGTTGTCCAAGTAACAAAAGTGCAGCTCAGCCTGTTATGTAGAATTGTTTATAAAAGGCAGAAAATGCCAAATACCTAACTAAGCTATTACTGCAAACAGGCAGTAATGTCACCACAGAGCAGCTGCGTTGGAAGCAATAAACTTGCCTAACATAGCTGTTGTGCACATGGTCACCAGGAAACCCTTTGCAGAGCTTCACGATGGTAATCCTGAAATGCAGTCTCTGCAGACTACCAGATTTGACTGTCTCAAATGCTACCTAGGATGTGAAGTTTTCGATCCTGTTCCTCCTTTTTCACTGATCACTGCTATTCCTTCTCTTCCTCCTTATTACTTTTATTTCTCTTTTTAAAATTTTTGCCTCATTTTTTTCCCCTCTCTTCCATTTTTTGCCTTCTACTTAGTCAGACTGGCTGACCTGGCCAAGGAAGCTTCTTTCAAACACCACCATAAGCCCGTAACCAGCAAAACAGACAAAAACATCATCTTAAATTATCTATCTGTGACACGAGTGCCAGGTCTTACAGCAACTCCGGAGTTTGTGGCTGGTTTCTAGGATGGAGGCTGGAGGAGTCAGAAACAAGGTAAAAAAAGCTTGCTTCCTTCAGTTCTTTTTGCTCCCCTGTACAGGTATGTCTTAGTCCTCAAGGTAACTGGAACAGGTTCCGCCAACAAATCCAATAAAAATATTTCTGGACTATTTCAAGCAACTGTTTTCTTCAAAAGGAGATTTATTACCATGTGAATTATACCAACTTTAACATTGTTCTAGGAAGGGAGTATTAGCAGAGATCCTTGCAACAGCTGTTTTCAGGTGCTTTCTTCTTTTCTTTTTATCTTTAATGATTAAATCTTCATAAGATTTTTAATACTGAAGATGTGTCGTAGTATAAGGCAGGCTGATACCTTGGTTCTAAATGATCCAAAGCCCTGTTAGCTTTTCACATGTATAGTAATACTAATTACGTTAACTCCTTTGAGTCTCTGCATCCCTCCATTATATCAATGTAGCATAGAAGAGCCTGGCTGGTGCTAGAGCTGCAGGCCGGCAGCTCATAGTCCGGAGTCTGGAGAAGGGCAGCCCTGGGCACACCAGCTCTCAGGCTGTGCACATGTTCCTGCAAGAAAAACTACTTTGGCACAGGGCAAAACCAGCAGGTGCAGAAGATGCAGGCAGCTCAGGCTAGGGCTCTTGGCACGAGCAGCCCATCGCTTGCTGCAGAACAATGCTAGTCAGTCATTTATACCTACCAACAAAATACACATATATACCAAATACCAAATACAAATAGCTTTGGATTTTAAAGGATTATATGAAGGAGTTATTTAGATTAGCAAACAAAATCGGTTGAAATTGGGGCAAATATTTGAATTCCTATTTTAAAAAGTAAAGCAAGAAAGCTTGTGCAGGAGAGAAGGGATGTGCAAGTGCATGTACTTAGTGCAGTATATTTGTGTGAGTGTATGCATATCAGGAGTGGCTACAGGCAGACTAAGAAAAATTTACTGAATGGACTACAATTTGACTATCATCCAAAAACATTTAATCATTTGAGATTTTAAAGAAGGAAGAGAAGTTTCTACCTGTTCTTACAAAGTATTACAACTCCATTAAAAAGTCTTAGGGAGGGTAAGGATATGGACAAGCCACTAAATGAAGGAAAAACTATATCAATTTCATTTTTTACATCCTGCTTTTGATAAGTCTATAAGGATATCTTACTCATCTAATCACTTATTAATTCAGTCTTCCAAAACTTTTTCATCTTCCTCTGTCAGGTCAGCTGCCTGGGAATGTTACAAGTCTGTTTTATGTTAGTAGTGTGCTAGATCCCAGAGATGAGAACAGCGCCCTTGAATGTGTCAGGATTTGACTCCCTGATAAAGCCCCTCCATAGCCATGCCAATCTATGAGACAATTGCTTAACCAAGCATACTTTGCAAGTGCATCATCAAGGTGCAAGCTTCTGAACTGTTGTGTAATAATAATTATATGTTTCAGTAAAAAACACTAAGAAAGTTTGGGGGTAATCATTATATCACGGAATCAGACTGATTGCTGACCATAGCATCTTGGGCAGTTTTACATGGGTTCGTTAATTATATAGCAATATAAATTAGTTACCTGCTCACTGCTAGATGAAGAAAACCCAGAGCGGTTTTAAAAAACAATTCTTCTGATGATGACACTAGTAATTTGGACAATAGAGCATATTTTGACACATAGTTGCTTAATCATTACATACTTCTAGGGGCTCAAGAGACTGTTCTGGCTACATCTGACTGTACTACACCTGAGGAAATATCTCAAGTGTTTATGTCTGTATCCTTCCTACATAATAGGCAGGAACATTCATTTTATTCTACATGTTTGCAGATCCTTTAAGCAGAATGACTTTCTTTTCACCACTCCAAAGCAATTCTCTTCTGTTGCTCCATCTTATTGGTCTACAACCAGTGATTATACAGCCCCAGCTAGCTGTTTTGTCTGCTAGTTCTCATACTCTTTCCTGTGGAGCACGTCACAAGATCAGCAGAGGAATAGGTAACAATAGCCACATGCAATGTCAGCTTTTGTAAAGGGAGCCTTTGAGGGCTCGTCCTCAGAGGGAGACATGCAAACTGCCAAATGCCAGTTGATTGCTCCACTGGCTACATGACTCCATGTTTACTCATTCTCAGCCGTCTATAGTCCAATAACCAACAAATGTCCCAATTATTTTAGGCATTCAGTGAGGGATTTGGTGCAAGCTGCATCCCCAGTAGAGCTCAAAGTAGTTCTCATACTAAGAAAGATTCCTGATGACTTCCACAGAAACCAAATTAATCCTTACTTTTCCATACACCAGCTGTGTCAACAAACCCTTCTTTGCTTTACCCTTTCTATCAGTAGTGTTACTTACGAATTTCACCCTTACCAAGTTTGCAATGTACCCTTTTCTTGAAAACTTACTGAAATAAATCCTTGGTTCATCAGGGACCAAATACATGTAAGCTGCAGAGTGTGCTGAAGGCAGAGACAGGGAGAAAGAGAAGCAGACATTTGTGGTTAGAGATCTTGAAGCGCCCTTGAGCACTAGCCTGGCTGAGCAGCTGAAGCCAGCATGCTTTGCTGAAAGGTGTTGGACTTCGCTGGTACTCACAAGGCACTTATTATTAGGAAGAAAACTCTGTGTGTTTATGCTTGAAAGTTCAATAGTAACTAAGCTGTGAGACTGGGCAGAGACTACTTCACTAAACATCACAAACTATGCAAGCTACAAAAATCGTTAGCATTCATTTCCTCATGTACAGCAAAGCCTTTATGTTTGGTTCTACCACATACTAACATCATGTGTCATTAGCAATGACAACAGACAATTAAGTTTGTGACCCTTTTCTTTTTATGTACTGCTTGCCACAGGAACGCCTAGTCCTCAACAAGAATACCTACTTTCCAACTGTAGGAAGGCTGATGAGAAAGAGAACAGTGCAAGACCACAGAAAATCCTATAAAGGGTGGTCACATTGCCGTCAGAATAAGAAGGAGTCATTCATTTCTATCCGTAGCTTAGTCTCGGCACACTGACCAATTTTTAAGCCATACAGGTCTATCCTGTAGCACCCACTTTCCAACCTGTCTCTCTGTACAGTAGGTCATTGCTCCGGTTCAGAGATGGTATTCATTGTATTGCAGAAAGAGCTCAGACATGCGTGTGTAAACTGAATCTAAGCAAGTAAGGAGCAATAGAAGGCACATTAACTGTAGACTCCACAGAATAGATCCAGGTTACACTGCAGTCAGTGGAAAGTTTGCCCGGGAGAAGACTGAGTGGTTTAGTCCTGAGACTAGGTTAGACATGTTTATAAAGAGCATGTAAGGGGTGAACAAGGGAGGGAAGGTAAGCATCGATTCTGGAAAGGTGTCATGGCTCACAGACAGTTCTCTGAGTTCGCTGAGGCAAAAAAATCATTAATCCTCTTCTGTGAGAATTGTACATAAATACTCACTTCTTCAGCAGGTGTAGAATTTCATCCTTGCAGGGTTTTTTGGTGTGAATTTCTGTGGGACATGCAACAGGCTAACACATCAGTCCTGTCTGGACACAGATTCACCTACAGAAATCCTCCTTTTTCCTCTCTAATCTCCCTTCATCTGTGTCTCTGGATGATTTTTTTCTTTCTAGTTTGATCTCTCTCCATTGTGATTTGTTACCTTGCACCTCCCAGACAGAACAAGTACTCATGTTAACAATAAAATTCATTGGGAATGAAAAAAAATTAAGGAAGTTCAGTGGGAGCCAAACGATTTAATTTTGCCTTTTTCCAACTGTCCTATTGCCTATTTTCACCACTGCTGAAAACTCACAACACCCTGAGAATATCTGAAGTAATACGGAATTACTATGGCAATACCACAGTGCATTCTCTCAGGTGACAAGAGGGTAATAATATCCCATGTTAAATAGACCACATTCTATTACCTGATCTCACCACGACTGGTGTAATATGTATTGTTGTCACCCTATAAATTGCTGTGAAGGGCTACCTAATTTGTGCCAGGGCAAACCAAGCATTATTCTGGTCTTATATGAGATCCTTTACTACAATGACTTGGGAGAAATATAGTTTTTTAACATCCTTATAGGCTTTTCAAATGACACTAGGACCAGGAAAAAATGAAAAAAAATGCAAGAAACAACATCAACTAATGATAACCTCGTCTCCTCATGTAGGACCAATGCTCGAAGGTGAGAAAGAGAGGGGTCTGGAGGACAATAACACTAAGAAAGCCTTGGGCACACTTTATAAACCCCTGACCCTGAACTCCCAGTATATTGATTCATATTACCTTGGTGTTTGGCACTGCTGTTCCTACAGCCTGTGTCCAGTCCTGACACCCAAATTACACAGCAGATGTTGAAAAATTAGAGGGGACCATTGAAGTGATGAAAGGATAGAAAAGCTTACAGTGGAACAGGTTGATGTCCTAGAGGATTTCACTGTAGTGTAAGTTTTTCCATAAGAGGGAATAGCCTATGGAGCTTGGACTACCACAATTATCAAAGCCTAGGCTAAGGAAGGACTTGCCCCAGCTGCCTACACAAGGAACAGAAATTTGCCACCCAGGGGAACTTCACACTAACCATCAAAAGACAGCAAAACCAGATGGCTGAATGTTGAAGCTAGACCATGTCAGACTGAAAATGAGATTAAATATTTTTCGAGGAATGGTATTTAACTGCTGGGGCACTTAAAGAAGTTCTGGTGAATTTCCCATTGTTGGACTTCTGGACTTTTTTTTCAAGATTGGACATTTTCTAGATGATAAACTCTATTTCAAATCACCTAATAAGCTCTGAAAAATTCTGTGAAGTCCTATGTTGTTATCGTAACAATCACTTTCTGGGTTTGAAAAATTTAAGGGCCAGGAGTTAAACTGTCATTAATTGGGATATTTGTTGGTGAAACACTTTAATCCTGTTCTTTTTCTAGTTTTAGCTGCAACTGTTTTCTTTGGTTTCTGCATTTGCATTAAATATAAATCTGCTATATTTTCCAGCTCTGGTATTTTCTACAGTGCAAAATAGATGTCAGAAAACTGGCTTAAATTTCTACCCGCAAACATGCTATTAAAAGAAAACTTAAAGGAGTGCATTTTTTTTTATTCCACTGAAGTTTTCACAAATTAAGGAAATACTGGTGCAAGATATTTAACACAGTCCCATGTGACACAAGTACAAATAAAATCACTAAATGAAACTTTTACCTCAAGGTTCATTTCTGTCATTATGCACTGGTTTCATTGTCTAAAGAATAGGAAAAAAAGGATAGTTGCATGTACTTTAGAAGCAAAGGTGACATGATATTTTTAGGTGAAGTAATCCAAAAGCTGATAACATTTATTAACACTTTATAACCATACACACAAGAGTATGGTTATATCTCATGTGGTAAAATGCAAACATTTATCACATATTTTACGAAATCAACATAGATTTTGAGCAACTTTGGCTTTAGATTCACTTCTACCATTACTTAAATGGCTGTGTCTATACCTTAAGGGGACAATTTTGGTTCTATTCAAATAAAATTACCATTGGAAGAGAAACAAATTAAACAGGCAAAGACACTGCAGGCCTCTACTCACAATGTATTTACCTACCCAGTGCTTGAGCTGGGTTCCGTGCAGTGCTTTAGCTTAGAAGGGACTAAGATTGGCAGAACCCCTCTCACCACAGAAACTGCCAAGAAATTGCCTTGAGGTTAAAACCGAGCCACATTATAAATGTAGTTTAGGATTTTTTGTTATCAGCACAATCACCATCAACTTCCTCATCACTAAAAGCAACAGAAACACTGTCATTTTAAAGCGTCTCCCAGTTCTGCGACACCAGCACTCTCAACGGTATTGAGAAGGTCCACTTTCTCGGCCCTTGCCTTACTGAACAGATAACCACTCTGTGGACAAAAGCAGCAGATTTAGGACCCAGAATATTATTCAATACATCGTAATAAAAAGGATCCTCAGGAAACTTTAAGTAATCCTTGTGAAGCCACTGGCTCAATTAAAAGTCAATGACATTCTGGGTAAGTAAAAGCAGCAGAACTGGTCCCAATCAAACATAAACACAACAGAAATATTTAAACAGAAGTAAGATACAAGTTCAAAATAGGAAAACAGAAGTCTTTATTGCAACATTAAAAAGCCTTTTGATCAAATGAACTTAGCTGCTGTTCCAAAGCGGGAAGGGAGGGGCTCAGTAGGGTGGGCATGAGTCCAGTAGACACTTCTCTTTTTTTTATTTTCACTTGTGTTAATTTAAAGGATGTATATTAAAAACAAAAAAATACCCCAAACACCTTACCTCATTTA
>VYZW01009066.1:235-78178 GCA_013401315.1 Balaeniceps rex | reverse complement strand
TTTTTTTTTTTTTTTTTTTTTTGCTTAACCTCCATCTTTCACAGCTTCCATGTGGGATGGTTCTCCAGTAACAGAGCATCCTGGTCTGCAATGCTATCGTTGAGAGCACTGGCATCATCACTTTTTTTTTTTATGTAAGTTTGTGTACGAGCAGAGTATTGGTATCCAAAGGTGGGCTGGTGTCCTTGTCTCAGAATCAAGTACATCCCAGTGTGCACAGGGATAGGCAGTGATCATCCTTTTTCATAAGGACTGATAAGGTTACAGATGTGCATAAGAGCCAAGCCTCATGATCTTCCTAGCAACAGCAGCAATTGGAATTCTTACAAATGTATTGGACTGTGTGCAAGAAGTGAAAGTTGGGAAGAAATCTCAGGGTTTCGGGAAGGTTCTTCTGTTACTGTCAGACTGTGGTTTGTTACAAAATTATGTTGGCTAGCATTAAGTCCTCTCTGTTGGCATTTGGTCTGTATCTGCAGGGCTTTGGGGGAGCTCACTGCTGTTCATTTTAGGGGTGGGGATAGGTCTTGCGTTCTGCCTAGTGGCAGAAAAATAAGGCACCTGGATACAAAGTGGAAGAGTGCAGGTGCTCTTTGAGAGAGAGGGAGCCAGGCCTCAAGGTCTTCATAAGAGAAAGTTCAGCTGATCATCCAGCAGTGTGCTTAATCACCCTGCTGTTGCTGCTAGTTTAGGTCATGGAGCCCAACCTTTCTTACTTCAGAAGAGAGAAGCCTCATCTTAAGGGTTAGCATTTGAAGAAAAAAATGGGAAGAAGGGAGCTTGGCATTGTGCTATAACTCATCCCTGAGTTTAAGGCATCTCCAGATCATCTGCCCTTGTTCAGAGATGACTTCTCAGAAGACTGAAAAGCCCATGTGAATGCATCTAAAGAAGCAGGTGAGATCAGCTTTTCTGAAAGGGTTCCAGAAAATAGCAGACATACCCAAAAAAGTCATAATCAATATGTTCCCTCCAGGTGCTGAAGAACGAAGGCTTCAAGCGCAGGATGTGGCTGGTGGCTGCTGTAGAAATTGAATGGAGTTTTGGAGCATGACGTTCTTGTATTTTCAAACTGTGTACTGCTGTAGTGTTCTGGAGCAGGAGGAAAGATGGGAACAGGTTGAGCTGTGAGGAAACAGAAAGGAACTTTCCCTAGAGATGCCAGAGTGAAGGTGGAACATGCTCAGACTGAGGGGTAATCTTGGGGGGGAATGGATTTCTTTTGGGTAGTGTGGGAGTCTGGCACTGTGCTATTTTATTTATTTAGAGTTCTGAGAATGCTAAAAATGGCCCCTACTATGCTTCAGGTACTTTTGACATAAGTTAGAAATACATGACAAAAATACCCTCAGTGCAGAAGTACAAATAAATATTTCAAGGAAAATGACAGTAAGATGAATTTAGGGTTGAGAGTTCACATTAATAATGCAGGCTGATCTACAGCACCTTCATTTTTCATCTGTAAAATGGGGATAATGCTGCTGACCCGGTTTGTAAATGAGTCCTGAGATCATCTGATGAAAAGCATCACTAACAGAAGTTGTGGTGGTAGAAATCGGTGTTAGAGACGTGGTATAATTGTTTCAAACTAGAATTTTGTACGTACCAGGAAATCCAGAACAGAAGTTAAAGAAATCCAAATATTTTTAAGTGTGGAAATGCTCTCAGAAGGTATATGAATACTTCTGCTGAGCAGTGATGCCATATGGTAACCATGCAATTACAAGCAATATGTTTTTTATAGTTATGGATCAAACTGATCTTTTTAAAGAAACATAACTTTTCTTGACTTGGCTCCTTCTGCCGTCTGTCTGTCACTCATCGATTCCACATCACAGGCTGTTTCTCACCACCTTCCTCTTTCACCGCTTCCTACTTCTGACACCCCTTGGACAGCAACACACAGCAACAACTGCTGAGCACTTTGTTCTTTCTGCAGTGTTTTTGGTTTCTGTATCTAAGCAGCCTCTGTCATCTTTTTCCTTCTCACTGCTTGTCTTAATCCTCTTCCGTCAACTCCACCCAACCTTTTTGCCCAGGCTCTGGTACCCTGAGAAAGCCCCCTTGTCCCAGTTTCTTTGCTTGCATAGAGGTCTGAGTTCTGCCCTCTACTTGCCAACATGTCTGCATTTGGCTCCCCCACCCACCCTTCACCTCCACACACAATCCCTCTTTGCTAGCTTTCCCACCATCCTCCTGACATGGTCAGTCTGTTTTTTACCTCTTTGCCAAACCCCAAACTTAGCTTCAGCCTCCTCTCTCCTTCCCAGCACTTTGACCTGGGACCTGCAGTTGCCTTCCCTTTCACCCTGTCAGTGCTGCCTGTGCTGCCAGAGCCAGCTTGCTCTTTGCCCCTTCAGTTTTGCAACAACAACAATAAAGAGAAAAATCTATGCAAATCTTGACCAAATAAATAACTAGGAGATGGTTAGAAATAGATCACTTAAAAATAAGAATGTTAGGCTCTTCAAGTATAGTCACTTGTCTGGAAATAAGACACTGTACTTCATTTTACTAATGTGTTTTATTGACCTTGCTTATATTTAAAAAAAAACCAACCAAACAAACAAAAAAAACCCAAAAACCAAACCTTGGCTTCTGCTTCTAGCCGTACAATTTTGTGTGCTGTATATTCCATTGGACTCCAAGATAAGCAGGCGAATAAGCCTTTCCCAGGTCAGAGTGTTGGAAGGCAAAAAGCAAAGTGTGAAGCTGTGGCAGAAAGACCACGGGAGGTGATGAAATAAATGGCGGTGGGTCTGTATTCACATGCCGCTTTTTAAGTGTGCTCCAAGGCCTCTTGCTTGTGTTTGGTTCTGATGTGTAGAATGACTGTCAAGGAAGTATAGAAAACTCTTTTCTCTGTTATTTTTTTGGCTGTTAATTTCTCAGACTGCTAAAACTTCAAATGCTACAGGAGGCTTCACCAGGACTGATGGCTTTTATTGTCTCTTTGTATTTGTGTGCCGGAGACCAGACCAGGACTGACCCTACGCTAATAGAAAGATGGTTGAAAATTCTGCTAATAATGGAACTACCTTCCACTGTAGCTATGCAGCAGGCAATCTGTAATAATATATCTGTCAGGCTTTCTCCCTTCATAGCATTAAAAATGTTTGCAGACTTTTTAGCAGACAGGACATTTTTATAAAGGAAGACAGTTTATATGATTTCTTTTCTGTCTGATATGCAAGTTTGGTAAAATGTTATGTGTAGCTTTTGTAATTTTGAATCTATGGGGTTTGAGGAGTAAGTGTTACTTCCTGGTTTTTGACAATGCTATTTGACAGATTAAGAAATAAAATGCTGAAGTAATCTTGTGTCTGAAAACAAAGATGGAAATAGAGCAGATGTCATTTTGCAAATGGGGAGTAAAAAGGTTTTTGTGTTTGCCAGCATGCAGAGTTCAGAATCATTTCAGTGCATCAGGAAACGAGCTTTAAATTATTCTAAAGTCGTTGATAAGTGGGAGCAACACAGTTAAATTTATTAAAGCTTTTTTTGTAAATAATTGATATAATGTTGCAGTAAGAGTACATTATATATTATGAAATGATACATTATGTAAATAGATGTAGCACACTTTTCCTTCTGCTTGATACTAGATTCCACACTCTGACTAATAATTGTGAAGGAGCTCAGTCAGTTTTTCTCCAAGAGCCATGAGTATTTTAGCTGTGGAAAATTGGCAGGTGGTGTGTTATTTAATTTACTTTCTCCATCTCCATACAGCTTTCAGCTTGACTTAGAAATAAAATAATAATTAAAAAAATCAGCCCTAGAGGAGAAGATAGGCCAGCCTGCTTCCTACAAGTGGCTGGAGGAAAAGATAGGACCTTGGTGTTTCCCCCAGTGTCACCTGAATGATGTTGAGAGACCTATTGCTCTGGGTGATTTGCTGCTGTTGAACTTGTACGCTTGTCTGTGCCTAATCCAAACACTGGTTTTGAATACAATCTTGATTATCTCTGACTGTGGGGAGTATTATATTTGTGCTTTTAAGGCAACAATACTATTAATGGTAAAACAGACTGTTATTTTCAGATTTTCCAGAAGTCAGGTTTAAGGTAGAGCATCTCTTGAGAATTTTCATCTAGTTAACACAATATTCTTATTTGACAGGGCATGCCTTGTCCCATGCCTCAGCCAGACCTCTGTAATAACTGCAATGTGAGGATCTGTTCTTTTTGTTGTTAATGGACTGCAAAATTTTCTTCACACTTACTGTCGGATATGGGACTTGTGGTGAGTCCATAGTTTGTGTGGGCACCTTGTTTATAAATTTTGCTAGATGGTTTAGGAAAGCTTTATGAAAAGTTGAACAGAGGTATAAAGCATAAGTACAAAACAGCTATTATGTCTTCTGCTAGTAAGTAAACAAAGAGTAATATCTGTTGACTACTTCTGGCAGTTACCAGTTGTTGACCCTTTACCAATGAGGTGCTGATGAAACCTTTGTTTAGAATATGACCGGTCTCTCTCTCCCAGGTTCTTAGCTCTGAGGGAGAGAACTAGGAATATTTCAGAGCATGAAAATGCACTATCTGCTAAACTGGGTAAGGCTCAGCATCTCGTTTAGTGGAGGAGGCACTAGAGTCTCATGACACCATTCTTGTATGCCACTATAAACTTAATCCCAAATACCATGCCCAATCCATGTAGAAAGTCTCTCAGAAAAATTGTCCAGGACTCTGTGGCATTGGACTAACACAGCATTGCTGCATGAATATGTGCCTCCATTTTTCTCTTGAATTTTAAACAACACTGTTTTTTTCACAAGTGTCCCATCTGTCCGATCTCAGGACAGGTGAAGACACTTTGGTAGAAATACTAGGAATGGCAAGTGAACTTCCACTGCTGACTTCAGTCTCCACACTCTTCCTGATCTGTATTTAGTAAAGTCATTGTAGGTGGTATGTAAATAATTATGCAGATGATTAATGGGTACTGTATCTCCTGTCACTCCCAGATGTTGTCAAGACATTTGCTAGAAGCTCTGGAAGCGATGTTAAGGAATTCATTTACTATGGTGATGCAACAGTGTTGTGGTCAGCACTATAATAACTATGTGCTTACAGAAAAGCACTGCATATGTAACTACCAGAAATCAAGTATTTTTGAAATGTCCACATTCTCCAGTGAAATGAGGAGTCGGAGGTGCCTCTTTAGCATGAGACAGAGATACAGCAGTGTTTGATATTGTTGCAAAGAGTGGATAGAGAAGCACCCTCTCTTCCCTTCCCCTCTTCTCCTCCTTCCCCTTCTGTCTTGCTGTGTGATACAAATTTGTCTTGTGGCTATAGTGGTACAAACCCATAGAAACATCACTTGAAGTAAATGGATTTTCTGCTGGTGACTCAGAGCAAGTTTGTTTCCCCCCACACCCCCCCCACACCCCCAGAGTCTTTATCTAAGCCTGCTGGCATTAGTAAAAGAAGACAAATAGTTATACAACAATAGTTTGGAAAAATTGCTGCAATTTTCCTAAATGCATCAAGATATTTATGTTACATCCAATTTAAATAAAAAAAGATGCGCAAGAAGGGACTGTGGAGTTTAACACAGCAAGTTCTGCTTCACGTTTGTCTCTCCCTCTTTTCTTCCTGTGACACTTGCTCACTTGTTTCATTTTCCCTCTGTTCTTTCTAGGTGTAAGCTTCTACCTTGGAGTACAACAGTCACAGTGTAACTACACTAGTGTCTGCTCAGGTTAGACTGATCTAAAGAATTAATGTAAATTGTTCATTGTATTTGTATCACAGTTTAATTCTTCTCAGCTATACCTTTGCTCAGCTGTGATATGCCCAATTACTCCTTCCTCTGAGTCCTCCTCCAACATCTGCACCTTCCAGGCTTGTCACATGGATATATTTTGCACCATTCTTTTTCTTCTGTCTTTCTCCGACTGGTTTAAAAGCAGTGCTTTTAAACTGGGTTACTCTCTGATCTTTTCAGATAATCTGAAAGGAAGGCAGTTAGGAGCAAAGCACTATGTATTCTTGTGAAAGCTGGGGGGGGGGGCACACTGAGGGAAATGACCCCAAATCTCTTGGTACACACCTGCAGTCCCTGCTAAGGGATGGGGCCCATGGGAGCCCATGGCATGTGGGGTGGTGGGAGGGGGACCCAGAACCACAGTGTGGGAAGGAGAGTGGGACACTTGGCTGGGGGGCAGGGGGAGCTCAGTAGCGGATGTATCAAACCCATCACTGGGCAGAGGAGGGATGTCTGGTACTCAAAAGAGATGAAAATGGAGGTAATAAGGAGCAAAGAACTGAGGGGTGTTTATGAAGCACCTCTTCTGGAGTGCTCATTGAACCTGTTCCTCAGTAGCAAGAAAGAAATATGACCTTCTTACAGTACTTAAATTGAATCAGATGAAGAGTGACCCTTTTGGCCTGTTTTTTGTCTGAGGTTTCTGAATCCAGCTACTACTACTTTTAATCAAAGTCTTCTCTGAGCTCTGTCAGTGCTCTCCTCTTTGGTGTTGTTTTCTTTCCCCTCCTGCTTTCTCTCTGACGTGTTTCTCCCTGAACCAGTTGTGGTTTCAGTCCTTCTGCTGTCTGACTACCTGTAGACTTTGAAGCAGGAGGCAGAGTGGAAGGAGTAAGCGCACCCTGCAATGGGTTGTGTGGCAGTGGGGGAGTGACCCCTGAGGATCAGCTCTCTAAGGGGAAAAGATAGAATTAATGAGGCAGGCTGTGAAAATTGTGTTGCTTGATTTCAGGACCTGTGCTCCTCAAGTTCAAACTGAGTATTTGAGCATCCAGG
Organism: Balaeniceps rex; assembly: GCA_013401315.1. NCBI lineage: Eukaryota > Metazoa > Chordata > Aves > Pelecaniformes > Balaenicipitidae > Balaeniceps > Balaeniceps rex. Next base: position 71,407 of record VYZW01009066.1, on the reverse strand, counting down.
CGGGGTGAGAGGGGTGGACTTTTGAAAGTACAGGGGGCATTGAAACAATTAAGATGATGTTTCTGGTTTGGATTAGTAGAAACTCTCCCCCTTCAGCTGTTCTATCCTCAGTGCTGGATTTCTGTCTCTTCTTGCCAGCTGCTGGCACTTCTGACCGTTGTCTGGCATTATCGCAGTCAGCTTGTCTGGTTGGCCTTTTGTAAGGGTTGCCATGGGATGTTGCTTTGTTCAGGAATGGTTATTCTCTGTTGGTCAGGTACGATACCCATCAGCTTTTATCCTATCTTAATTCACTCTAAACCAATCTGATTTCTTGGCAAAAGAATCCTTTTTAATATGTCTGATGGTATGATATCACTTGTAGGAAAGGAGTGGATTAGTGTGCTGAAGTTGTACACAGACCTAGAAAAAGTTGTTGGTTTTTTTCATAATTAGGTGTGATGGTGTTGTGACAGGACTTTATGGAAGGTTGGAAGGAAAAGCATTTTGGAGTAACCCTGATACTCTGTCGCCATCCCTGGAGCCCAAGCAGCAGTCATGGGGTGCTTCTCTTTTCTTCCCTGCTCTTTCCAGCTTGTTAGTCCCATGCTGTAAAGTGTTTTGAATAAATCCCTGTAGGAGCTGTAAGAAACACGTTTGCTGTTGGCTAGGTTTGCTAGAGCTGGAATTATGCTTGGAGAGAGCTGCACAGTTTATTCAGAGAGGGAAGCCTAGTCATCCTGGGAGGCAGGCTAAATGGAATTAGATCCCCTGCCTCCATCTCTGACAGCTGATTTCCAGTGCAGAGGTTAAAGCAATAACTGCATGCCACAACACTCTTAACTTATTCTTTGTGGGTTTTTTTTTGTTTGTTTGTTTTTAAATCCTTTTTCCTCCTGCGTTATCCAGAATTGAACTGAACTGCATTTCCCCAAGTCCTTTGTGCGTGTGTGGCTGGATGCAACGGGAGCAATCAGCAGGAAACAGGCTGTAGATGGACGGAGATACAGACGCAGGTCAGGCTTCGTGATGGGATGTCAAGTGCTTTGCTTCGTGATGCTTGGTGGTTTGTTAGAGGCACTCTCTTTCCTGCTGGTGGTCTGAGCCTGCTTGTCCTCCTGATGCTTATCTGTGATAGCCCAATCTGATCTAACTCTGCCCTAAGTGGGAGAGACAGCCTGACAGATAGGTGAGTGAGAGAAGAGGAAACATTAGTAAGTGTAAACAGCAAGTGAGAGCACAATTCATTCATTGCGGCATGCAGAGTACATGTAAAACACCTGTATGAAATGACAAGCAGTAATGAAAACAACAGTTGTGCCAATGATTTTGTTGTGGAACCATCCTCAAGAGTAGCTTATTGAAAGCTTTTCCTTTGGAGTTTTCAGTGTAATGGGGTGACATAATAAGGGAAGCAGGAAGATACCATCTTGGGCAAGGACATCCGGCTTTGGTTACCTACTATGCTCTTCCATTTTAAAAATTAGTGTGATTTTTTTTTTTTCTTTCCCACCACTACCACCTCTTATGTCTCCTACTGTGTGAAAGATGTTCTTTTGTATTCAGTTACTAGTTAGTACTATATTCTGCTTAATAGAATACTATTGCCCATCTCTCCTTGCTCTGCAAGTTCTCTGTGACTTGCTGAGTTATTTACTGATCCATGCCTTCATTGGCTGTTTCTCTGAAGACCAGATTGATCCAAGTTTAACTGAGTGCACACAGTACTTATTTTTAAGGTGTCATCTTTAAAGTTGCTAGCGTTAAATGCTGTAAAACTGTCCAATGCTTGGCCTGTTCATCAATAGGTGGTGCCCTTTGTATTTTGAGACCTGCTGACTGTTTTTCAGAGTGTTCTTACCAGTTACAGCTCCAGCTGCTTCATGTCGTTATTAGAGGTGGAACAAAGTCCATGGGTACTCATTTGTGTTGGGATGATAATTGCCCAGTGGCTTCCTAATCTTCAAACTGGGCACTTCATCTGTACTGTACAGAGCTACTCTCAGGACCATGAGAATGACAAGATCACTGCTGTGTGTCTGTTTATAATACTTCACCTCTAGCAGTTTGTGTGCCATGGCAAGTCTTCACTAGCAGCTCAAGCTCATGAGTTCACAAATTCCAGCAGAAGTGGACCATTACCCTCCCCAGGATAATCACTGGAGGATCAAAAGAGAAATTCTCTGTTGGGATCTATGGCTGTTGCTTCACAGGGAGGTGAATGTTAGCTGATACTTAGAGGGCAAAATTGAAGTCATTGATAAAACCCCAGTTTACTACAGTGGGACCAAATTGACCCTCAGGGTTTTATAGATGGTTCTTAACTAGTCACCCAATAGAGAGGCTGATTTTTATCACTTTTAAAGAGGCTTTGCTTCTCCAAGCCATTGAGCTTATTAAAGACTGCTTAAATAAGCTGTCTGTAATCACTGCTGATTGTTTCCTTCTGTTTATTTAACAGACTAAATATATTTATAAAATCCGATTCTGTTCCCCTGTGACTAGCATTAATGCATTTTGTTATTTTACTTCCCTTATCACTGTCATGTAACTCTGAACAGATTAATATACATTGTAATCTGTTGCTTTCTGATTTCTCAGTGCACATTCAATTTTACCATCATACCTTTGAGCAGACTCTCCCAAAAACAAATTGACCAAACCTTGTGCCTTGCATTTTCCTTTTTTGGCTAACTTGTAGATCTTTGTGGAGATTTGCAACACACAAAAGCCCTCTCCCTACTGGCATTCCTTGCACTTTATACTGTATTCTTAATTTTTTTCCATAGTGTTTGTATATACCTGTATAGTAAAATATGGAAGGACAAGGAGGAACTTTTTTCAAGAAGGCTTTTGCCTATGTTATTTAATATTCTATATAATTCCATCAGGAGGAGGGTACCCATTGCTCAGCTTCAGAGTCTACAAGTATTGCTACCAATTTTGAGTATTGACTATCTTTATACAAAGATTGGTATATCAGGGAGAAGAGATGCAGAATTTCATGGATCTTTTGATTGTTTATGTGATAATACAGCAAACAAACAAAGCTGGCCAAATAGAAAAACAAGGATTGGTGGATATTTACACATATTATGCTAACTTTAAGTGACCACCTCTGGTAGCTCACGTTTGGGTGATGTGCGTTCCCGTATCAGTCTTGACAATTAAAAAATCCTGCAGTGATATTGTCTTCAAAACCCCTGGGGTGTAATGAATTTTCACAGCAACGAAAGCAGCATGTGAAGGGATGCCCATGCAGCTATGGGGCAGACTCAACAGGAATCAGCTGCAAGCTGCTGGTCTATAGTTCTAAGAAAGAGCGTTTTGCTTTTGAATCGGGGAATGTGGGGTTCCCTGAAGCCCCTTCCGGGAAAATAGTCTTTCTTTTTTTCTCTCTTGTCTTTTATCTTTTTTCCTCTCTCTCTTTTCTCTTTTGTCTCTTTGGGACACTGTTGTCCTGAGAAACTGCCATGCCCTGGGCGCTTCCAGTTATCCAAAACTACAATGAAATGTTAATTGCTTGCTGTAAAAATGGGACCAAATCCAAACAAATCTCAAACATCTTCCTCCATACCAACTGCATTTCAGATTACCAGCTCTGTTCCTGAACTGCAGTGGTTGTAAGGATAGTCCTTTGTAAAATTTTTAAAACTGTCATTTTCTGCCTTAAACAGGCTCTATATTTTTCCAAGTTGAACTTCCTACATTCCTGCTGAGATGAGCTGAAACTTCCTCCTGTCACAGAGTGTTGACACCCAGGTTTTAGGAGAGCTGTGAGAAATATAAACCTATTCTGGGATCATGAAAAAACCTAGGGTTATTACAGTAAGACTAACAACTTCAGAAGAAGGGATGTCTTCCAAAAATACCGGAGAAGCTTTTGCTGTTGAAGACTATCTCTATCCATATTTGTGGAAACCTACACAGATTATGTTCATGTGTGTAGCAGAAAATCTTCCATGAAGCCAAGAGCCACAAGGATATATTAGTTTATTAGCCAACGACTACAGCTCTGGTCTTGCCTGGGACTTCCTGAGTTCCTAAACATCACGTTATTTCTGTTTGTCCTGGTGTTGTGCAGTTGTACTGCAAAAGTGCTTCATGATCATTCTCTTAGATGTGTAATACAAGAGTAAGAGGCATCCTCAGTTACAAAACAAGGGCTGAGTGGTGCAGGGCTTGCCCTGTAGCATGTATGGATTTGTTGATTAAGAAAATACCTTGAAACTGCCACCTTCTGGGCCCTTTTGATCTTTTCTGCCCTCTCATTTCCTCCTGACTGTTTCTTTACTTTCTTGGTGTCTTTAGGGGCTCCTAGAGGTTTTATATTCAAATGGCTGAGGGACATGCCATCTGCCTAGCAGGCACACAAATGCCCTGAAGATGGTCTAGTTCAGCAAGTGCATAATATAATACAAAGCTTCTTTTGTGATGTGAGAGCCAGGATTCTTAATAGAATTGTGAAGTCAACATCTTTCTTTTACAGTGGAAAGAAAAAGCCCAATTATGAGCAGTGTCTGAAGAAATTCATGCTGGGCTAGGCCATTGGGGCACCTCACACAGTGTTGCCAGGTCTGTTTACAGAGGAATTTGGCTGTATAGTGCTCAAGACCTTCAACATCATAAATTTTTTTGTTCTTCTTTCTTTCTTCTCTCTCTCTCCCCCCTTAATGAAACTGCTCCCACTGATTGATATGTTTTTAATGATTACCCTCACCATATACTCCATACTACAGTGATTTACAGTCTTTAAGATCCTTTTTTATTTGACAGCTCCTTCCTACTCATTTTTTTTGCTTTTGCGTGGCAGATACTGCAGTGATATTGTAGTGCTGACAAAATGGGAATTACAAAGAAGCACTTACCAACCTAATGAAGCTGTGGGGGGAGAGGGGAGGAGAGACAATGTGAGTGTTTAAAACCACTTTCTGTTTAACTCATCCACCTGAGCAATCAGCGTTTGTATTGAATGGCCTTGTTCATAATTCTGAGGGGGGGGAACCAAAAAAACAACACCCCCCCCCCCCCCCCCCAACCAAAAACCAAATTGTCTTGAAAGATGTTGGTCTGGTCATTTAATGAGAGAATGGCACTTGATGTAGGGCATCTCAGAAGGATCTTCACCAGGCGGAGACCCTTTGTATTTCTGTAAAAACACTTTTCTTTACCACAGGACTGATAATATTCTCAATTGTTAAGATGGTGGTTGTGATATCCAGAGGCCAGAAATGGAGCCCCAGGGACTTGTGCACTTGTGTGTTAATCTGAGAAGACAGAAATGCCAAACAGAAAGAAAAGTTTCCTGGGATCTAAACATTCTTAGCTCATTACTGAAAAATAAATTGCATTGGCTTTTACTGTTTCTTATTAAGTGATCATAATCTCTCATTTTTGTCATGCCAGCTCTGTTTAGCTTGGTAGAGAGCAACCTTCTGAGAATTCCCTCCCAAGGAGCAGGGATGCTTTCTGATTGAACGCCCCCTGTAAAAATATCCAAGTCATTTAAATGAACAGGATTTGTATCTCCCTTCAGCTTAACTGTTTCCTATTTCCTGCAAGACACACTGTCATTGAGCTACTTAAGCTGTATGAACAGCACAGCAACAACACAAGCAAATCAAAGCTTGGTTTATAGCATTTTACTGTTTCTTTATGGTCTCTCTGTATTGTAGGTGATATTGTTTCTGAACTGGAGCTGGAGAAAATCTATTTGAAGCAAGCAGCTCAATGAATACGGTCCTTTTATTCTGATAATGAATTATCTATGTAGAAACTTGCATGAATAGAAGCATTTGTTGCTAAAAAAAATTATCATGAGAATAGTTTGGAAAGAACATATTTTGGCTGACCGTCTGGCTAGATGCATGTGGCTAATGTACTAACTATTACTTTCGTTATTTCCTATACCTAACTTGCTCTTTGCTCTTTGTGACTTATGTCCTGTGTCAGGTGGTATTGCTTTTTTCCCCCCTCTGGTCTGACTCCCAAACCCACAGAGGAGCTATCAAATATTTGGGAAACACATGTTCCCTCCATACATTTGGCTGTTCTGACAAACAAGAATGTACCTGTACTATAGTATTGTGTAAAGTGGGTCAACAGAACAGGAAGGCAGTCAGAAGAATTTACATTTGGACAAGGGTTTACAAGTAGCTATTTTGCATTATTTGCCCAGCTCAAGCGTGAACAAAGCTGATTTAAGTACTTTCCTTGCTCACAGATGGCACATAAATAGTAACTACAAAAGTACTGCACTCTCTATATAGCTGGATGTTGTTTCTTTTTAAAGTCTCTCTGCATTTTCTTATAGCAGTTTATCTATCTTGCCTACTACCATAGTATCTGAACATCTCATAATCCTTAATGTATTTATCGTCATAACATCTCTCAAAGAAAGGGAGGCGCTATTATCTTCTTTTTATGGGTCTCTCATTTATGGTTCTACTCCTTCAAGATTGGAGATAGGTTGGCTTGAAGAGCTAACATCCTGTGGTATACACAGCCTTGATCTCCCCCACCAAGTCACCATTAAAGGTTACCATTCCCATCCCATAGCTAGGCTGTCTGTGTGAGGAATTCCCTAATTGGCCAAAATGAATGGAGGTGGTAAACACTCACTATTTAGTTTGCTAAAATAATCTGACTCCTTTTGACTGACTTCAGGGCTTTTGCCATCATGTGAGCAGCTGAGATGAAAGGTGTGAGGTGACAGTGGCGAGAGAAGAGGAACCTGGGCGGGAGGAGGAGGTGGATGCCAGCCCTGAAGGGTGTACAGTGGTAGTGCTACTGTGCCAAACCGGTTGTAGGCTGCCTGTGAAAAGGATTCAGTTCATATGTCCTAGCTGTGTGCTGTCACCACTTCCTTGTGGCGGCACTGCCTGATGGCACTATACACTTGCCTTAGGCCGCTAGGCCACAGGAAAGTTTACTCTGCAACAAAGGATTGAGTAGTTTTCAGCAGGGATTTCTCCCTCCCCAGCTTGCAGTGGTCAGGGAAAGCATCTGTGCTGGAGCAAGGAAGTAAACAGAAATATGCCACAGGTGGCTGTTGCTGAAGAAGGGCAGAACATCCCCTATTTCAGCAGAGACTGTGTCATGAAACTTCACCCCTGACAGATTGTCTCAGGCACACTGCAAAACTGTATGTGAAATGACTGACCAGGGTTATGCAGTCTGTAGGAGAGCAGAGGCTTCTGTCCATGTTTTGCAGGTCCTTGGCTGCGGGCTGACTTTGTCCATCTGTGAGCTAGTTCAGTTCTTTTGGTCTCATCTACTTGCATTTGGTTTTGTTGTCTAATCCTAAATTTGGTGGTTACAGATTTTAAAAACAGTATTTCACATGGGGCCTGGTTAGCTAAAGAATTTCTAGTGTGAAATAGTCTCATGCTTGGTAATCAGAGTTATGCTAAAATCTCCTTCTATTAAGTAGTATTTCCGTACATTTTTTTCTTTTTTGCAATGGGATGTATTGCTAATTTTAATGCAAGCCCTCAGAATTTGTTGGAGCTACATGTGAGTTTCCAGTAGGCATATAGCGTCTGCGTCCCTGGTTTCACATTACCTAAGTTACTATGTGTTAACAATTAGTGATCTTGTAGCAATTCCAATTTGAGAAACTGTTTTTGTAAAAATGTAAATTATTTTTAGATCTTTCTTTATTTTCCCCTTTTCTGGAGCAAGTGTAAGAAAATGAAATGAAGATGTGAGCTGCTTATATTGGGCATATCAAAATGAATACAAAACAACATATTGAAGTGAAACATTTTAGTGTAACAAAACATATTTTTGTACTTGGTATTCTCCCTCGCCCCGTTTGACTTCATGAGGAATTTTGGAGTGTATTTTTAAACTTTCATAATGAAAAAGTATCAGACATTGTAAAGTTTGTTAAACGATGGAAAAAATCTAGCTCTGATCAATTCTCCATGTTGATTCTCTGAAAACTGGAAAAAAAAAATATCAATCTGCTTTTTAACAGATTTGACAATAGTTTATATAATTTTTGGAAGAAATTCAGAACAGAAAGTTTCATTTCTCTGTTCCCTAACAAACAAAACCCACTGCTAATAAGTTCTTTAAGCTGTTCATAAAATAAAGACAGCCCAATAAACAGGAGATGCTAAGTGTAACATTTGCTCTAAGAAACAGGATGAGTAGGAACATTAGAAAAAGATCAGAAAGGGTAGAAGAGTACATTACAAGCCAGATTTTACTACTGTTCTGCTACTATACCTTTCTGTTTTAATTAGGAATGGGCAAATCTCTTCTCATGGCAGAGTTTATAAACAAGGCTATCTGAAGTTCCTAGGCTGCATTCTACTCTGAGAAACCTATTTGCAAACAGAGTTAGACAGGGCAGGTGTCATGTCTAAGCCTCTCTTGTAGACTTTTGTTGATGATTCTAGTTCCAAGACAAATTGAGGGTCTCCGAAACCTGTTCTGTGCCTTGAGACTGTAAGAAAATATTTCACTGTTGTCAGCAATGTAGCAAATCTTGGAGACTTTATAGGAGGGGAAGATGACTTTATTTTAAAAGAAAACTGATTTCAGCTGTTTGCAGTTGTGCATCCAGGTGTTGTCAGTAGGTGTGTAGAAGAGTGTGAGACCAAGTAGTCTGTTCAGCTGTCTGGCCCTAGGATGCACATGTCTGGGTTGTCCATGCAGGATTTTGTGCAGTGATACTTAGGACAAAGGATGCCAGCCACTGGATCCTCACCACCTATTCCAGCCTGGTGGCCATGTGCTGGTTTTGGGTGCACCTTTTTGTACTGTTTAGGAGCTTGTAGTTATCAGTCTCTCCTTCCTGTGCCACCTGTGTGGGTCATTGGGATTTATTGCCTGTCCTTTGTATTGTGACCTAGGTGTCTGGAGAAGCTGCACAGAGATGTGTGCTGGGGTCTTGGTGACTAGCTAATCTGAGAGCCACCAGCACTTGCCCTTCATACAGTCCCACTCCTGATCCCTGCCCTCATTTCCAGTCATTCTCCAGGCCTACCAGTCCTAAAACTTCTCTGCAGAGGGAATTGGTGGAGACAGCTGTGGGTACGTAAGTAGTGCTGTGTGTTATTCTCTGGGCTTCAGTCCCAAGTTGCCCGTCTTCCTAATTGTATTGAGAAGCATGAAATGAAAAATTATCGACTGAACATTCTTGAACATTGGGCAAATAAAATAAAATTACATTTTGAGCAAATTGGTGGGTTGCATCTCAACTGTACCTGAATTTGTTTATAACTTAGCTGATAAAAATCTGCTGCCATTTTTAGGAGAATTCTTTTGGGTATTATGTATTACATTGTTGAAAGAGCTGTTCAAATCAAGTTTTATGCTAAGGCAATTTTGTTTGTTGATTGTTTGATACAATAGTGAAAGAAAAAATTGGTTTAGTAGTGTCCTCTGTGAAGCTATGTCTCCCTCTGTTACTACTGGTTCCAAAGATTTAAAACCAGAAGGAATCCTTACTGTCACCAAGGCTGACACCTGCATGTAAAACAAAGCACACAGTTTATCCAGTAGCTCTTGTATCAATCCCTTAATTTCTGCAGAGCTAAAGCATAAAAAGGTATTGTAGAGGAGTCAGGCTCTCTAGCCATCAACTCTCCTGTCTACTTTGTTGATTAGTTTGCAGCTTAAGTTAAAGTTTCTGAAGAGAAGGACTTTCAGTATGTTGTTTTGCCCAATGTGAAATGAATTAGTGGGCTAGATCTGGTCTTAAATATGTCGTTAACAGGGGAAAAAAATAATCGAGAAGCAACCTATGATTTGTCAAACTACTGTTAGGATGCTCGCCAGTGCATGCAGAGCTGAAGGATGCATAGTCCCTTCTAGAAGGCCACTGTGTAAAGTGTTTATTGGTGGGTTGGCTCACAAGAAATGCTGTTGTACCTAGCGTGGAAATAAGAGGCTTTCAGCCTCTCATTTTCTGTTACTGTATTACATTAGTATCTAGAAAAGAAATAAAAGGTTTTCAATTAAACATGGCATAAATTTAAGTATACATCATTGGTATGTAATATGCAGGCTTTACTAAACCACAGCTAGTATCTTTTTATCTTCCAGTGTTTAGACTGCTTTACCATCTGGGATTATCTCAGCATTATATGAAGCAGTCTGTTGCAAAAATTAGCAAGAATGAAATTAATGTCAAAATTCACCTCGATAAAATATGGATACATGTGTGCATGTATGTATATACAAAAAAAATCCAAATGCTCTTAGTTTTATTAATCTATATCTAGTTTCCCGACTAGATTCTGTTCACATATTAGAACATAATTACTGGCAAAATATTGAATATTATGCCACTAAAAATAAAAATAATGTGAAATAGTGATAATATAAATCAAACTATTGGTAATATTAATTTGTTTTCTGTTTTTCATGTCTATATAGTGTCTTCCGGTTTTATTTGCAGCTATGAGTTCTGGAATTATAATCCTATCTTAATGAAACTAGAGTGTGACAAAAGACTTTAAGAGCATGAGTTTTTACAATCAACCTGTCAAATATTGCAAGCTTAAATAATGGTAGCAAAATTGGTAATATCTTAACAGAATAGAGTTTTTAATGGGTGGGGAAATATGCAAACTGTGATTTGGGATTTCTTTCTGTCTTTACTCCTTGCTTTCTATGTCTTGATGCCTATATTTTGGCAGTCTTTAAGTATCTATTGAAAAAATAAAAGCTAGATTCAGCAAGTACTTGTGCAGTTGAATTGGGTCATACAGTTTGTACCACTTAGATTGTTCATGTGTAAGGGTTTTTGCTAGATTGGCACCTCTATTTTTTTCTCTGCTAAAATGATAGCCATGACAGAGAAATGAGATGTGGGGTTTTTTCTTGCTAACTTAATCCTGCAGAAGATTGTTTGCAACAAACATGATTATCCTGGTCATTAACTTTCCCTACTAATTTACTGATTTCAATGGTATAGGAAAAACAAAACCTGATGAGGTGTCTATTTAAATATTGTTCTGTTTTTGTGTAAAATTCCTCTTGGAGGGTGCTATGGATCTGCAACCCAACCAAAAAGGTACAGTACAGCTTGATGTTGCTGAAGTGCATGTGGATGGTGTGCAGCATGTCAGACCCTGCAAAGTGGAGCAGATGTCTCTGTCCCAAGGTCTGCAAAGTGAAGCAAAGAAGGGGATGGGGCTGTAACTTTACCAGGACGCTGCTTTTGCTTGTTGCAGTATTTGCCACTATTGTGTTAACCTAGAATAGTCATACACGTGCTTTAATTTTTATTGCGAGGGCCGGGGGGAGAAGAGGGAGAGTTTGGGTATGGAGAGGAGGGGCACACAGATGTGCCTTTATATGCTGTGGTTCATGAGGCATATTGACCACAGCTTCTTGATCAGCAGCACTGAGATATTCTGGGCTCTCCTTCTGAGAGACAGGAGGAGGTTCCTGCCTTGTCTCTTTCCTCAATCTTTTCACCCTCCTATTGGATGAATTCTCATCATTTTTCTGGACTTCTGTTTATGTGGTGAGGTCTTCAGGGAGGACACTCTTGCTCTCTCTGCATTATATTTAGTGCCTCGGGGCCTCTGACTGAAGGTGGGCTCTCTCTGCTAACAGTAATGGACTTTCTGCCTCAAGATGGTTTTACCTTTAATCCTCACAGTTTAGCTGTCCCTTGATCTTTTATGATAGAAATATAGTGGTACAGATAGACGAATTATTAATTTGACAAAAAATAGAAATTAGTGTGTGTGCACAGTATGGCCAAGTTCAGATCCCTAAAGTCAGACTAAGTTCTATTTTTAACCATGTAAAGTAGAACTATGTTAACATATGCAGGGAGTGGGGTTTTTTGTCTTTAATATCACAAGCATTAGCTACGCATCTTTATAGACTTCACTTTAATTCAGGCTTTTCCCATCTGTCAAGGAGCTGTAAAATTAGGACACATCCTATCCATCGCTTAGTGGGGAGCAGAAGGGAAGGCGAGGGCTGTGCTCTGCATAGAGGTTTACTGCAGGTGGCTTGTGGCAATGTCACCAAACAGGGGACGATCTGTACATCAAAACAGTGCTGAGGACAAGTTATGCAGGGTGTATGTATTTTCAGGGACATTTGCCTCAGACTGCCTTCAGCTTGGACCCATGCACTGAATGGCTGTTCGCAGCCGCAGAGCGTTAGGTGCATCTCGTGGTTCAACCCCAGCTGGCAACTAAGCAACACACAGGCACTCACTCACTTCCCCCTGGTAGGATGGGGGAGAGTAAAAATGAGAAAACTCGTGGGTTGAGATAAAGACAGTGTAATAGGCAAAGTAAAAGCTGTGCACACAAGCAAAGCAAAACAAGGAATTCATTCACTACTTCCCATGGCAGGCAGGTGTTCAGCCATCTCCAGGAAAGCAGGGCTCCATCACGCGTAACGGTGACTTGGGAAGACAAAACACCATAACTCCAAACGTCCCCCCCTTCCTCCTTCCCCCAGCTTTGTATGGTGAGCATGACGTCATATGGTATGGAATATCCCTTTGGTCAGTTGGGGTCAGCTGTCCCAGCTGTGTCCCCTCCCAGCTTCTTGTGCACCCCCAGCCTACTCGCTGGTGGGGTGGGGTGAGAAGCAGAAAAGGCCTTGACTCTGTGTAAGCGCTGGTCAGCAATAACTAAAACATCCCTGTGTTATCAACACTCTTTCCAGCACAAATCCAAAACATAGCCCCATACTAGCTACTATGAAGAAAATTAGCTCTACCCCAGACAAAACCAGCACAGTGTGACACTAGTGTGCATCTCCCAGCTAAATTTCATTTGGAAAGGATCTTGCTGTGAGGCTGCTCAATGATGCAGACCAAAGTGGAGATCAGACCTGCTTTGAAAGCATGTTGCCTAATAAACTTAAAAAAAAAAAAAAAAAGGGGGGGGGGAGAAAAAAAAGAAGCCTCTACTAGGTGCACCCAAAGTATGATGAGGTATGAAATGTTTGGGCCCTGAGGGCACCATCAGCCCTGACTGTCCCTTGCCCAGCCCCCCCCGAGGGCTCCTGCTGCCCTTTCCAGGCCCCGTTTCAGCCTACCAGAGCCTCCCATGTCCCAGGACCCATGTCAGCCCCCTGGGGCCAGCAGCCCCTGCCTCAGCAACACTGCAGCAGGGCTGGTCTCCAGCCTTCCCCTGCCCTGCCCAGCCATGACAGGCTAAGCCCACATCCCAGCCTCGCCTGCCCCACCCCCAGGGAGGTGCCTGGGGCTGCGGCTGCCCTGGTGCCCTGGCTGGGCATGGGACAGGCCCTGCCCTGCTCCTGGGGGAGCCCCCGTTGCTCCTTGCCCCCCTGCTGTGCCCTGACAGAAAAAATGTTGTTTTCAGGCCTTGTGTTATGGTGGGGGGACCCCAAGTTTTGCACACAGGGATTCATGCATTTGGACTCCCAAAAAACACCTTTGGCCCTCTCTTGTTGAGGAGGACCTATGTGCCTAGCAACTTCTGGAAAACGAGGCTGCTCTTGGTTTCAGTGCCTAAATGTGGATTTATGTCCCAGATTCTTCAAAGTATTTTGGTGCTCCATTACTTTTCCTTGTAACAACAATCCTGGCTCATTTTATATTTGAAAAGCGTTGGTCTTGATCTCTTGGTGTGCTCACTTGTGCTCCCAATGCATGAGATACTGTGGGCAGCTTCTGTGTGGCTTGATTTCAAGTGGGGCATTGTACCAGAGGAGAGGAGTGTTAGAACTGTATATTTTGTGGTATTCACGTATTGTCAGTTTTCCCTTTCTGCTCCTCTGAAAAAGGGCACGCTATCCCCAAGAACTGAGGGCAGGCACCTTTGGACAGGGGGAAGATGAGCCCGTCATCCCCAGGAGTGTGCTTTCTCTTCATTGCCTCTAGCTCTTGCTTTTTGTGGATCTTGTGAATCAGCTTTTGCTATGCGGTGTGCTGCTGTTCCACCATGGATAAGGCCTTATTTTGTGTACATTTTGGGTAGTTGTGCATTTTTCAGTTTATTTGCCAAAATGTTTGGGATCTATCTGATTCTTAAGCAACTCTTCCACTTGTGCTGATGAAGAGAGAGCACAGATGGCTTCTGAATTAGAAAATTGCAATACATCTACTTTGCCCTTCAGCCTAAAGCTGCACTGTTCCAAAAACACGAAACAGTGGTGTGTTCTCTGTCTTATGTGCTTTAAAACAACATAACCTTAGCTGGTGTGGAGTGAATTTGAGGAAGCAGATGTTCTTCTGACATGGAGGCTGGAAATCAAGTATTTAATCGATGGAAGCAAGTTTTCTACACTGGAAGTATTGATATTCTCAATTACAGTGGCAATATCAAAGCTTTCTGCATGAAGCTTTAGCCAGCCCTTGAAACATACGGTGGAATATTTTTTGTGCTGCTGCTGCTCTACTATGGTGTATTGGATTTGCGCTTGCATCATTTTCTTCCATTAGTTAGGCTCACCCTACTTCACCTTTCCAATTTATTGGAACTTAACTGTTCATTGTCAACTGACTCGGGAATGCAGAGCCAAACTCTGTAGCCAATATATGGCCTGAAGTTAATAAATTTAAATGCATGAAGTAGAGTAAATTAGAACTAGTATGTTAATGTTGATAGCTTTTACGGCAAAACTCCTATTACATCTGTCTCGGAGATTGTGATTTTTTTTCAGTATGTTCTTCATGCACATCATATTGTACATATGCATGGTATCACAAGCCTTTTTTTCCTTATAGGGGCCTTATGGGAAAACACGAGGTTTTGTACAAACAAAAGCTTTGCATTCACTGAAATGGAAATTATATAATTTCATCTTTTAGTAAAGACCTTTACTGACATTCTCATGAACAGTAAGAGGAAAAAATGGAAAAACATGTTGGGATGTGGCTGAGAAAAGCTCTTTCCTTTGTTAGAAGGAGGAAATTTTTTCTCCCTCCCTCCTCATACTGGCAAAATATACAGGTAGTAGTAATATGTGCAGGCAAACATTTCATAAGTCAATATCTATTTAGGCTCATGGGGGAAAAAAAGTCTCGGACCTGAGTGTGCTTTCACTATGTGTATTCATTTTATTTGCACAGAAAAATGTGAGAAGCCCAGTTACCTACAGGTACATTGTCTGAATTTATCGACCTCTCTTTAGGGTGGCTTGGAAAGAATATTGTATTGTCCCTGTGTATTGGCTGATGGGTTGAGGATACAATTTTATTACCACTACTATCTGAAGGTAGCTATTTGTTTAACTTGCTGAGGTCTGAGTTTCACTTCCAAATTTCTCCATTCAAACTGAGGAAATTTTAGTGCTTTTGCCATCCAGCATTTGCAGGGTGGTTTGCTTACTTCCTGTGGAAAGCTATGAGCCTCTCCTGACCAATATTAAGGCTTCACTTCTCTTTACTCAAAGCAATGAAACAGTTATTGTTGTCTCTTGCTTCTGATTTTTATTGACGCTGGTTCCCAGGGCTGCTGTTGACTTTAATGGGAGCAGGACAAGCACCTTAGCTGATCCTCTTTCCTGTTCTCCTTCCCCCTCAAGATCTGCAGTGATCAGGCATGAATATTTTATTTTGTTCTGAAAGGGCCGGAAATAGAGGAGACTGCTGTGGCACCCCTTCTATGGAGGAAGTGGGAAGATTATTGGGGTTGATGATCTGAGACCAGCTGAAAGACTACGTTGGCTTTTTCTTTTCCTTCCCCCTCGTAAGACTCCAAAATGACAGGCCGAGAGTTGACACCCTTGAGGCTTCAGTAGGTGCTCTCTCCACTGTGGGTCTGTTGGACATCTTAGCCCAGATGACAGGTTTTGGGGTGGCCCTCAGCCCAATGTGCCCTAAATCTTGCTTCCGCTTTACTGCATGGCAGGCACTCTGCCCAGGACAGAGGTTGGGCGGTGGGGTGCAGCTATGCCCGTGGGCAGACCTAGCAGCCAGGGCAGCTGCATGGCCACCCTTCGTATGCAAGTGCAGCGATGCTGGGTGAGATGAATGTGCCCAGGGCTTTCAGGCTGCGCCAGGTTTTACTGCAGCTACTAATCCCCTTGCGATGCTGGTGGGTCTCTTGTGATGCTTCCTTTTATTCTCTACCTTGGCACACCTACACTGGCACAATCTTTGTATCAAATATGTGGAAAATTGACCTGTTTGTTTTGCAAATAGCTGTTGAGCACTTAAGGGAGGAGGGGGAAAAAGCTTGGCCCTTGATGGAGATCTGCTGGCACCTTTCTTCAGCTCCATTCCACCTCCCTTTCTTCCCAACCTCACACCAAGCTCCTGCATCTATTCTCCCAAGCCCTAGAAACAGAGGAGGGAAGGCAAGATGGAGATATGGCAGTTGGAGTAGAGATTAGGGCATTACGTGGTCCTCCAGAAAAAACTCCATATGCTTTGGCAGCACCTCGCTTGTATTGCATCTCATTAAATGGCTGGATGTCATGAGGCCACTGCACATGGCAGTGCTCCATGATTTCTGAGGGTTGTTCAATAGTTTGAATTCCCACATACAAAGAACTGGCCAAAACACAGTTTTTGTGGAAAAATGTCTCATAACACTTCATGTTGGAAAACAAGAGAATTGACAGTGATTAAGTATGGATATACACAGATGGCAGAAATAAAACTTTTTATGAAATGGGATAGGATGAAGTAGCCAGAACTGGTACACCAGTCATTCTGCTGTTAAGTATTTGTGTTAACCAGGGGAACAATTTGGATGGTGAGGACATATTCTTCTGTGTCTGTCAGAGGGAAACTAAGTAATGGAGAGGTTAAATGTCTTCTCTGAAGTTACCCAGCCTTGTGCATGTTCTGTGTGTCCCTGTTTCTCCCCCTGCATTGTGCCTTAGTCCCAAAGCTCTTTTTCCCTGTTACATCATATATGTAAAAACAGGAAAATGGTATAATATATATCGGATTATATGAACTACAGTGTTAGTTAATTTGTGGGGTTTTTTGGTGCTTTTTTTTGTAAGGTCAGACAGTTGACCTGATAAATGTAAACCAAAACCAAATAGGTTAAAAAAAAAAAACAACAAACAACCCAAAACAAAAAACAACCCAACACCAAACCAAACAACCCACCCCTTTTCAGACTGACTCCTCTCTTTTGTCTGCGCTCCCCAATTCTTTGACACAAAAGTAAATGCTCTTTTATGGACACTCTGAAGAAAAGCAAAGGAAATGAATAGATATCATCCACAGAGAAGAGAAGGAGGAATTTCTTGCATCTCTTCTTACTCTGTTTACCAGTGATTAGGATGCTTGTTGAGGCAATAGGAGATTTGAATGGACTTTCCTTTTGTGTCAGAGGAAATGTGAAAAACCTCATGGAAAAATGTGTGCCTTATGACATCCACACCTATTTTCTATATAATCTTCTACGTATTCAGTGTTTAAGAAAGCATTTTTTCCTGTTTTGTTTTTTTTTTTCCCCCTCTCCCAGATGGCTGGCTTGAGTAGGAATCTTATGTGAAGGTACTGAAAAGCTTTGCAGCTGCTCCAGGGACCAAACTCAGCTCTCTTTATTCTTAGATAAGCAATCAAACTATGAGATCGCCTTCTACATGACACTGTTTGTCTCCCCCTCCCCAAATGGAGTTGAGTCCCTGTTAGTTGGCTCCCCAGTTTCTCTCTGTTCCCCATTTCTTTCATAGGTTTTGGTGGCTACTTGCAAGTAGTAAATATACAAGACACTTGCAAAAGTTATCATGTTGTTAAAAAATAAGATTGCTGGAGAAGTATTTGTTCAAATGGCTTTGGCTTGAAGTCTAGGTTCTGCAAGACTGATTTGTTGGACAGCATTATTGGCCCCTTGGGAGTCTGAATGTATTTGCATGTTTAGATATTTTCTGCTGCAATGAAAGTTTTTGTATTACACTTGACTTTCACAGTAAGTAGGCACTTACATAAACAAGGAGATAATAACTAGATTTTTCTTAGTATGATCTTAAACTAGTCTAAAATGCATTAGTTGGAAAAAAAAAAAAGATAACTCCTGTGTGTGTGGGAAAGGCCTTGAGCATTTTTGTTGCCTGTAATTTCTAGCTCTATTGTTGTCACCCTTCTACAATGTCTGTTGTGTCAACAAAAATAATTTATGAAATGCAAAATTATGCATCTGCTGACACAACTTCAAATGTAAAAAAACCCTGTGCAAAAAGAACTTAAGTAGAAGCAGAGAGAATTTCTTGCTTGTGTTCAGATACACAGCTCTGATTCATACAGACACCTGTTGAGTTTTAATGCCATGCTTATGTCTTATTGATTAGTGTGTTTTTTCCTCCTATGTTTAGACTGTGCTTTTGTCTGCAAATTCTTCAGATGCTCTCTGCTGAGAGATGTAAACACACAGCCCTGAAATGTTCCAGGAGAACCCTTAGATGCCTGTGAACGTCAGTGCAAGCCTGGATAAGAGTAGTATACAGGAATTTCAGGCATAGGAATGGTGGGAAAATGAGATACTAGAAGTTGGATTACATCAATTTTTGGTTTTGATAAATCAAAGTAAAGCAGTTTTAGTTTGAAACAGATTACAGAGCCATGAGCAATTCAGGCAAATGCCTCTTCCATGCCTTAAACTACTTTCAGGTTTTTTTACAAACTTGACTGCAATAAACGTGTGCATATAAATAAAAGATACTATGCAGACTTATGCTTAACAGAGTGTTTGTAACTTTAAATTCCCACCAATCTGAAGATTAAATCTCTTTTGCACTTGATACTGTGCAGCCAGTCTCTTGAGAGTCCTTTGGCTTTGTAAAATGAAAGTATGTAAATTTGAGGCACAAAGATGTACAGAAGAAAACTGCTTTTTGTCATGAGAATTCCATTTCTATTTTATGTTGCAGACTCTGCAACATGCTATACCTGGTATATCTCAAGGATCACCTCTGTAAAGATAGTGGTGGTATGCTGTCAGATCTCTGCAGTGTTTTGGGTCAAGGATCTCTGCGTTTCGTGGCAGGAATGGTTTTAATAGTGATATAAAATGATAGATTTTCCTTGTTACTTTTTTCCCCTCTCGTGACACAAATCAAGACTCTTATAAAATCATTCACCTTGGCTTATTTGCTGTTTGCATGCACTTGAAAAATATTTTTCAAACACTTTTTGTAAGATTGGGGCAGACTGCACAGCTTGTTAGAAACTGTTTAAGTAAAACCTCAGTGAAATATTAATGTCTGAAAAAGCAGTGCTCCTTCTCTTCAACCCCAGATACCTTTCCTCCCTTCCTTTGTGTTCTTAGTTTTGAAGTAAGATTAAGAAACATTGCTTTATTACAAGTCATCTGCTCAGTTTGTTCCTTGTACCTTCTGGAGCAACTGTGGCTCCTGGATACTCTGAGCAATGGTACTGGACGCCCTGTGGGAGCTAGGTATTTAGTCAGCATTGGTGTTTAATATCAATTCCCGCTATTGCTTTAGTTCCCATTATTAATGATGTGGGGGATCCCTGCATGCCGAGGGGCAGAGGCCGATGCCGCTGGAGCGGTGACCCGGCCTGGGGAAGGCCCGTGGCCTGGCAGGAACGGACACGGCCGGGTGCTGCCCGTACTTCTTGCTCCGGCTGCCTGCTGCTCTCAGGGTGGCAGGAGTTAAAATTACGCCTAATCGGTGAAATCTGCTTCGGGCTAATTATAAACCAGGTTAAAAAGTAGGCTGATGAGGGCCCGG
Organism: Balaeniceps rex; assembly: GCA_013401315.1. NCBI lineage: Eukaryota > Metazoa > Chordata > Aves > Pelecaniformes > Balaenicipitidae > Balaeniceps > Balaeniceps rex. Next base: position 51,811 of record VYZW01009066.1, on the reverse strand, counting down.
CCAGATGGGCCCCGCCTTTGCGTTTCTCCCTGGCAGCTGAGGGCGTCGGGAGAAGAAATCGCCTCCCCCCGCCCGTCTATCGGATATTCCCTCTGCGGTTGCAGTTGGAGAAAGAAAATGACAACCGCAAAAAAAAGCCCCAAACGCACACCGGGAAGGCGGGGAGAGCTGATCCCGGACTCCCCCGGGCCGCTACCCTCCCTTCCCGGCGGGCCGCACTCGGGCTGCCGAAGGCTGCGAGCGGAGCGAACCATGACCCCATCGCGGGGGGAGGCGGGAGAAGAGCTGTTTCACTTAGTTTATTCTTTGCAAGCCTCTGCATGATGGGTCAAAAATTTTGTTTTGAGGTAATGTTTGGGACTCACCGTGATCTGACCAGTTGATGTCCCTTACCTTACTTGAAACTGGTTTCACTTCCCCCACCGTGTTCCCCCTTTCCCCTCTCCCTCCCTCCCTTTCTTTGTAAAAAAGAGTAAGTTTAGTTCTGAGTTAGATCAACGTAAAAGATCGCTGGTATTACCAACCTCCCTGGCCGGCTGGTAGGGTGAAGTACAGGAGGGGTTTGCAAGTTTGTATTAATGACAGTCAAAGACAGTTTTTGGTCTTCCGAAAGGGTCTTTCCACGGATCCCCCCCACCCCAGCATCTCCCTTGTTTGTGTAAGACCCCAGGTATTCAGGGACAGACACAAACTGCAGGGTTTTTTTTCTCAATACGTTTCCCTTGTTCCGTTCCCGCTCCCTGCAAAATAACTCAGAATAACTCCATAACGTGCAGTGGAACTAAAGCAGTGGAGAAAATACTGGATAAACAAAATGGGGCCAAGGATGTCTTTATGACAGCACAGCAAATGTTTTAACCTTAAAGGCGGCTATTCTGGTGCGAGATTAAGAATTACAATTTGTTTTACCTTTGGAAAAGAGTATAATAAAAACATCTGTGAGGAAATGTGTGACATTTGAAATACTCGCATACCGAGAGTCGAAAGTATTCTTGTTACTAGAGATTCAGAGTACCTTTCTCTTCCTAGTTTCAGGGTTTTTCCTTTGAAGGTGTCTAAAAGAAAGGAAAAAAAATTAACGAAGTTCCTTTTCATCTCCTTTCCTACTCTTTTCCAGCCATAATAATCTGCTACTTTTAAAGTTTAATTTTGTGACTTATTAGAAAAACACAAATGCTTCCTTTTAGAGGTGTGAAGAATACGTTAGTAAATGGATACAGGGAAGTTTGCTGCCCAAAAGCTATTTTTCCCCTTTTAAAATTTATTTTATTTTTGATCACTGTCTTCTCTTCATCTAGAATTATCCAGGAGGTTTCTTTGCCTGCAGCCAGCTGGCAAATCTATAATTATAATTGTCAGTGGCTAAAACGGCAAAGGGGACACAAAGGAACAGCTGTACGGCTGCCCTCATTACATATAGCTTGTCTGGTCAAGCCTTGGCAGGAGCTTTGCTCTGCTGGAGCTTGTGTATCCACGCTGCCCAAAGCCCGCAGAAACTGTTTTGTTTGATGTGCACTTTAGTGAGGCTACAGCATAGCCCAAGAGTGGAATTACTGCATCTCCCCTCCTTACAGGAGGAAGTGCTATTTTTCTAACCATAAATCTGCTGGAATTTGATTGTAGGCCCCTGATTAACGTGCTGAGGAAAAGGCACACAGAGTATTGTGCTTCAAAGAGGGTGCACCCACCTCTCTTGTGAACAGCAAGTCCAAAAGGAATACACGAGGTGCTGCACGTGGCTACACCTTCCTGGAAAGTATGGCACAGAAGGAAAAGCTCTATGTTTAAAAAACAAACAAACAAAAATTTGTGAAGCAATTTTCACTTTATCTAATTTAAATTTTAATAGATGAACATTTACAACATTGGCAGACTGGAAGGAAATATGACTGAGAAGAACCAAAGGAGGGCTACTAGATAGTTAGATACTATCTAGATAGTAGATACTAGATAATTACTGTACAATTTAAAATGTATGTTCCATTCTTTCTGTACAGGATTTCACAAGCTCCTCATGGTATATGGAAAAGTCACAGCTGAGTGTCACAGCTGGGAATATAGCAAAATACAGGCCCTACTGACAGTAATCTGGTTTTCTCTCTAGCAGGTCCACAATGTCTTGGTTGCAAATATAAAGATACCCTGGTGACCATGCTTGTTCATGAAACCAGAAATAATTTGTAGATTTGGTGCACAAAAGAAAGGAGGCATGTAGACTCTAAAGTAGGATGTGAGAATAGTGAGCGTGAGAGAAGGGGTGTGAGTGAAGGTATGGAAGTTGGTTCTTGCTTATTTCTTACTGTAAATAGACTACTAAAATATTCTCTACTGTGACTTCAGCAGGTACTCCCTTGATGATATGATATTTAGAAACATTTGTCAAATGGTGAACAAGTTTCTACCAGAAACCTACCTCTGTGCTAAAGCCTCAGTGCCTGAGCAACTAGAAAAACATAAATCAAAACTGAATTTTAAACTGTTACAAGGTTTCAGCTTGTGTTTGTTGGCTCTGTGTTTCTTCTCTTTGTGTAGCTTTTCAACAAGTGTTTTCAGCTCTCTGCAAGTACACAGATGTGTCACATTAGAGTGGATGGAGCTGGACTTTTTGTACCCACTTGGTAAAAAGGAAACAGAAGAAGGAGGAAAAAAAACCCTGCTTTCTGAAAAGAACATAGTACATATAATCACCACTCAGTTTGTGATTTAAAAACACCCGTTGAATAAAGAATTGATTTCAGCAGTGTATTTGTTCTTTCTACCTTGCAGGGCTCACTTGAGAGACGGGCTAGATTACCTGTATCTTTAATATCTGCTAGGCTCTTCATTGCTGCTCTTCTAGCAGATGTCTAGCTTGATTGCTTCTCCAATTCTTTGGTGCAAACCTGCAGAAAAAGAGAATTTTGTAAGACTTTGTTGCATTGTCAAAGGTCAATTGAATTTTTAAGTTCTCTGAAAGGGGAGGTGGGCTATAGTACAGAGGTGTGCACGGCTGAATGCTGCCCTTTAGCTTTCACTTATTTGTGTGAGAGGAAAATGGACAAAAGAAAGCCCTAGAAACCCTCGGGTTTTGAGGCAGGGCTGCTATAGCCCCAGAAGGCATGGGCAGCCCTAGCTCAGGCGGGAGGCAGGTGCCCTGTCCCTCCTTGCTCCTGCCAGCCCTTGCTGTGCTGAGGTTTGCAAGGGCCTGCTGGTGCTGCTTCTGGTCAGAAAGCTGTTTTGTTTTTTTTTTTTTTTTAAAAACCTGTGAAGCTATTTTGGTGGTATGTGTAGTTTCTTCAAATGACCAAGAATAGGTCTAACATGGGCAAAGTTTGTTGCTGTTAAGAGACCTCAGAACAGGACTTCTGCTGTTTTCCAGGACGAGGTCTTGTGGTTGAATGGTGTCCGTGCTGGCATGTGAGATGGTATGTGGGGGTGTTTTCTGTTCTTATCAATGCTGGCATTGCTCCAGTAGTAACACCTGCCGAAGAACAGACAGGTGGCTGCTTCTGCGACTCCAATTAGCCCTTCCAGGTCTGTGGATTTGTAAGTTAGAGGTGAGGAACTTGAATTGCTGATGCTGTGTCTGTTCGGGGTGGGGCGGGGGGAAAGGCCTTTCATAACTAGAGCTGTTAGTCTGGCTGTTTTAGCCTTTATTTTGAGTAACTTTTACATTTTCTCTCCAAGTTTCATGCAAGAGACGTGTAGTTGTGATTTTCTTTCAGAAGGAAAGAAAAGAAAGGGAATAGGAGACACTCCTCAGAAATATTATCATTAAAGTCGCTAAAGAAAAATAGAAGGAAGTAGCCCCATGAATGACTCCAGATTAGCTTCCCCCGCTATGATACACAGTTTTGCATCCTACTTCTTTGGTACTGTCTTTTACGTGCTAAGGTTAAAATACTTGACAGTATAGCTGTAGTGTCAGCACTGTCTAGCAAAAGCGCTTTATACCTGCCAAAACCACTACTATTAAAGTCATTTACATTGGATTGCTAAACAAAAGCAGTTATGTCATCAAAAGCTCAGTTAGATTGCTGTAACTGCATCTAAACAAGAGCTGTTGATGATGTAGGAATATTGCTAAAAATTATATCTCTAACCAACTGCTACATAGACAAGAATTTTCCAAAGTTGACCTGAACTGAAAGACTCCCCTATATGCATGTGTCTGTATATCTGTCTCCAGCCTGATGTGGCTTAATCTTATCCAGAAGTTAAACATTGGGCATCCCTCTACTAATCAAGAGAAAGCTAGAAGCAGTTCTGGGAGTAAGTCATGTATCATTTGTCTTAGAAAGGCTAGCTATGCCTTTGAAAGTGTCTGGCTCCCTGTTAGCGTATAGAAAGAGCCCAAATAATCTTTTAATGCCTGATATCAAGTGTAATGTACCTCCTTCCAGCTAACTTTCTAATGAATTCAATGGATGTAAAGAATAAGGGGAACTTGAGCTAATGGCAAACTCGTTGTTGAACTGGAGGGAGTCCTGCCAGCAGGCTGCAGCGGCTGGGAGCCAGGCTGGTCTTCTACAAGCGAGCTGCTCCTCAGCTGCCGGGAGTGGAGCAGCTGCTGGGTGCCTGCTGGGATCTCCCTGTGCTCTGCTGCTGTGGGTGGTGTGGACCTCTCCAAAGTGGGTCGTAAGCCTGTGCTGTGTTCTTTAGGATTCAGCACCTGTTAAAATGCCCAGTGCTTTTGTTTGCTGCTCTTTCCCCCTTACGCAGGAAGGAGCCCATCTCTGCAAGACTCCAGTTGTTCTTCTGAAGGAGCCAAGCAGTCTGTAGCTTTTCTGTCACTGGGACCAGCTTCATCCTGAAGTCACTGAAAAATCTACTTATTCCTGAAAATCCTGTAGCACTGGTGGTAGATCCAGCAGCCAGTTGAAAGCTATGTGTGAGCATTGGGTCACACTGGGTCTCTCTGTTAACTAGCAAAACCCCCCATTTTGAGTGTTTGGTCTCTGTTTCATTTACTGGTTTGAAGTCTGTGGTGCTTTGTACTTTCTCACAAGGTGTGACGGTCACTTATGAATGCCTTTTATATCATCTTGTGCCAGAAACCACGCAGCACCTCGTTCTGTGAGCTTAAAAGCCTTTGCAGCAAGAGTCGTTACACCTTTAAGAGTAAGAGTCTTTGTGCCATAGCTATGAACATTGTGAATTTAGGAACATTTTTTTCAAAGGCTGGGGCACATGCTAACTCCACAGAGGTTGGGTTTAAAAGCACAGCATTTGTTACCCCAGGCACTGAAATGAATTGTGCAGCAATGTGTCCTCATGGGATTTTGTTTTAGTTGATTTTCATCGGATTTCACAAATACCTGTGAACATTTCCCACTATGTTAGCCTTTGAGTTTGGGAATGATTTTGCTTTGTTTTGCTTGTTTCTTGATAGAAGACCCATGGCTCAGAGAATGAAAGGAACAGCACAACTGATGAACAGAAAATTTATGAACAGAAAATCAGTCCGAGTTGTTTTAATCAATTGATGATGAAATTATCTGTGAATGTGTATTTTCACTATTTGACCAGTTTTATATATGGCTCAATAATATTCATCATAGAAAATCTCTTCTGTTCCCCCTTGTCAGCTGCTAAATAAATTACTAGGGAATAATTTTTTGTCATTCAGACAGATCTATACTGCATAGGGGTGTCTGGATTCTGCTATTACCAAGTAGTCTATTTTGTAGCTTTGTATCCAGCATGTGTGTGTGTTTCTGAAGTTTGAAAGAGTTTGATCCCGTGTCTTTCATTTAAGTTCCTCTGCAGGCTCACAAAGATGTATTTGCTTCTGCTTGTCATTTTTCCACCTTCTTCAAAAATTAAGCATAGGAATAATTGTGTGTCCCCCCTTTCCAATCCCCCAAGCAGACTGCCAGGGTCTGCAGCCCTGTAGTATTCTGAGACCTGAAATCAGTTCTTAATGGAAATCACTGGCTTGCTGCAGGACCAGGACTGGCTCAGAGCTTCTGAAAATTAGAGGAAAACCAAGGTTTTTGCTAGTGCCGCATGACAAACCAAATTCCTTTGTCCTCTGCTGAAGATGGTGAAATTCAGATTTGTGCTGGCAGTAGAGTGGTTCCTCTGGGTGCTGGCTTCTTTGCTGGTCTCTTAGGATTCAGTGGCAAGGGTGAGGGATACATCTGGCAAACACTGGCCGCCTTTTCCCCACCCCTCCTGAGTCTGTGTGCAAAACACAAAAGACAGCATCATCATCTGAGGTGCACAGATGCTAAAGCTGTCAGTGCCCATCACTGGTTCCAGGAACTTTCTCGGTTTCAGTCAAAGCTGCTGAAGGATGGTGATGCAGTGGATGCTGCTGAGACAAGGTGTGCTGGGCCACACAGTGAGACTTAGGAGATGATTCTCAATTGATCAAGGCTGTATTTAAGGAGTAATTTTACGTATGTAAACCTTGTTGGTGATCAGCAAATGGAGTTCAGTGAAATTCTGTGAGCTTGTTGTATGGCATGTATAAATCCCCTGAATTATGTATTAGTTTTGGGATTAGACAATGGAACCATAGAAAACAACTTTGAGCCACATTTTCTCCGCCATACTGGCTCTGGAGGGCATTTATAAAGTAACTTTCTTTATAATAATTTGCCCTATTCAGTTCCTTTTACAATGTGGAAAGCTGTGTAAAGTAATTTCTGGCTTTACTTAATACTCCTTCCCTTCTCCCCCCGCCCCCCCTTTTTCTTTTTTTAAGTAGAGAGCTTGATTTTAATCATGAATCACAAAGGGAGAAAATCTGTCTCTTTAGACAAGTCTATTTTAAAATAAGGTAGAAACTTAAGCTAAATCTTCACAACCGACATTTTCAATATCTTCTGAAAATAAAATGCATGAAAACAATATTTGGTTTCCAAATACACAATATAGAAATATATTGAGAGTTGATTAAAATACTTTCAAGGAAATGTTGCTTGACAAACATACTATGTTAGCCACAGTCTTTGTGAAATCTACATTGTAATGTTTCGATAAAATGGGCTTTGAGTTATGACACATTATACTCCTGTCAGTGGTCAGAAATCTGAGTAAACTGCAAAGGATTACATAGTTCAAGTGAATGAATACATAAAACAAGTTCTTGGCTTTCAACTCCTAGCTATTTGATATTCAGCCATAACTGCCTTGTAACTGAAAATGCAAAAGGAGGAGTGAAAAGCTCTGGACCTGAACAGGATTTTAGGTATGTACTCATAACTAGATATTTTGGAACATCTTAAAAAAAAAAAAAAAAAAAAAAAAAAAAAGCTATAGCCTGATATTTTGCATCTTCTGTGAAACATTATATACATGCTTTGTTTTCTCTCTTCCTGAAATCAGTTATAATCCATATCAAATAGCTATGGGCAGGGTTGTAAAAAATCCAATTTATGGTTGAATTTCTTGGTAATACTGACATAAAATTACTTAGGATGTTTTAGAGAAAGGATTTTTTAGAGGGCATATGTTTGGCATACAGGCTGCACGTGATATGACGGATACTGTGTATTCAGTTACAAGGTGGTAGGTAACCATACTCTATTCCAGGGCAAAAGAAGGGCAATATTTTTTGTTGCTAATTATTGTCCTTAGCAGGTCTGTATCCTTTATCCAAGGGGAATGCATTGACCATAAAACCCCAGAAAAGTAAAACTCAAGTGGTTTGTTCATGTCACCAGAATTCCAAGATAAATCTTATAGAAGGGATCAGCCATCATGTATTATATATCTACAGACAGTGCACATTTTTCTCCCACTGTACTTCAGGACTGAGACTTCTTCAGATGACAGTTATGGAAAATCTGAAGTGCCTGGAATGTGCAAAAATAGAAAGTTCTGAATGCGTTTAATAAAAGTTTAATTTGTGAGTTATATCAGCATAGAAATAACTACTGATGGGTGAAACCCAAAGGTGCATCAGTTCAGACAAAGCTCTATATATGAACTTTTTAAAGATTTCAGTCTTGTGGTGCAGGCTTTATATCACTTTCATTCCTCCTTCCTTACCCTGTTCTTCCATGTCTTTTTATGACTAAATTAACCTGCTTGTTTACAGCAAATCTTAACACACTTTGTTTCTTATTAGTGTTTCAAACGGTTTATCTTTTATGCCAGCATGCTCTGGGGTTGTGATGTGTTTGGTTAGCTTTTTTTTTTTCTTTCTTTCCCCTTGTGGACTTTGACAAGGGTGCCCTGTACAGATCTCATGTCTTTCTCTGACTCCATTGCTATATGTCTGAGGTGGTTCTTCCCCAGGCTTTCATTTTTCTGTGCAGGATTTTATCACAGGGATTTTGCAGACCTGCCAGGACTCAGCATGAATTTCCTGCAGGTTTTGGCTTGCCTTTCTGTCGCAGTAGGGAAATCGTATCAATCACTAATCAACCCCAAGTCTTGATGATCAGTGTGGGGCTCTTACAGGTTTGCAAAGCTTAAACAAAAAAACCAAATACAAAACGTTTGTGTGGTTCCCTAGTTTCTCTCAAAGGCTCCCACATCACTGACCATTGTGTATAGACAGGCAGAACCAAATCTTGGTGAGCAGAGAGCAGCAAGCAAGTACTGGAGAGTAAAATGAAGGATTACTATTATAGCAGTATTCCGAAGGTAAGTAGCATACGAATGGAACTGGGTGGAAAACCAGAATTTTGTCGTGTATCCATTGTACTGGCATCATTAAAACAGGCATTTTTGCATTTTTTTTTTCTTCTGGATAATGCAGTGCTTTTGTATAGTGTTTTTCATGTTATTTACCTTTAGTGGTGTTCTGCAAGGGATGGGATTGTGAATAGATTGCTTGTAACTAACAGCTAAAGGTACTATTATTTCTAAGCTCAACAGGAAACATTCCCTTGTTATTTCTTCAAGTTGTGATTGAAGAGCCATAGACAGAGCTGCTGTTTGCTAAAAGAGCATTGTATTGGCTCAGGTGACAGCAGCAAGTCACCTTTTAAGAGAAGCAATTTCTCCTCCTATTGGACCCATTTCAATGTTTGCTCTGGTGTAAATCGGGAGTAACCTACAGAAGCTTATCCATTTGCACTGCATGTGAAAGTAGAACAAGTGAGGTAAGAACTGTGTTTGCTGGATCTGAGAAAGTAATTCTCTAGCCTCTGGTACTACTTATTTCTTGTCAGATTTCATTATAATTGATCAAGACAAGTGTTGGGACAGCGCAGTTCTACCTGTTCAAAGTCATGCCTGTCTCGGATCGTGGATGACTCATGTATATATACATGTGTAAGCAGCAGTGTCCCCTGGGACTCTTCAGTCACATCTACTAACTGTACCTTAAGAAAAGTGATATCAGCTCTTTAATGCTCTTTAAAAACTGTTGGATGTGCTCTAGAATCCAGGACCCAATTTCACTCCAGTGCAAATGTGGCCTGGCATAACTCCCAGGATGTAAAAAGCAGTATGCTCGCAAGGCAGGCTGTACTAATTTGATGAAGTTAAAAGTGAAGGCAGTAAGTAGGAAGTCAAATTTTGTGGGGGGACTGACAAGATCCAGGAAGTGCAACTCTGCTGGCAGATGTGTGAAAAGATGAGAAATCAGGTGCAGGAGAAGACGGTGTGGTGGGAGGTGGTGAAGGATGAGGGAGCCCTCACCACACGAGCCCGAGGAAGCGCTGGAAGGGCTTCCACTGAGAAGGTGGCTAAACCGCGGATCTCTGTGCTGCCTCGGTGGACATAGTGATGCAGATCTAGATGATGTGAGAAGGAGGTAAATAAGAGAAGGGGAGGTGATTAACCCCAGGCAGTGGATCCTTCTATTTCCTTCCCTAGAACAGGTGCCTCTGAAACATGATGGTTGCTAACTCAATGTTTAGAGGCTCGCCTTCCTCACGCAACTAGAAAATTATGACAGTTGTAATGGTATGTTACGCTATGGACATGGACTTATAAATCTTTTCATATACACTACTGAAGATCTCCTTTATGGCTGTAGTTTTTCATGTCTAGTTTAGGAAACAATACCTAAACGTGCGGTTTGGAAGAGGCTCCATCTCTCCTTGGTTTCCTATGCTTATTGTGCTCTTTCGAGTCTTACTTGCCTGTCTTGGAACTCTGCATGTCAGCTGGACTGGGAAAGAAAGCATTTGAGAGTGTGAAAAAAGAACAAATGCAGTATAAGAGTAAGGAGGAGAAAGAAGGCAGAGAATCCAGTATCGTTCATGAGGAAATATAAGGCAGGGAAATTCATTGAATAAAACAAAGCTAGAATACATTCTTGATGTATTGTGTTAAGGGAAAAATAAGAATTAAAAGTCACTTTCACACTGTTTCAAGAGATGGAGTTCAGGGATGAACGGCACAGAAGAATTAAAGCTATTTATATAAAAAAATACATCCTGATGTATAAAAAAGACACTGGGAAACTGGCAAGGTAGAGGGACAGCTTTGAGGTGTACTTGAACTTTTCTAATGTTTTTGGAATATTACTTGATTATTTTTCCCTATCTGTGATTGATTGATGGAAAAAGCTCTGAAGCATAAGAATTATTTGTTAGAATGGCTTCTAAAGGTCTGATAAAAACAGCAACCTTGTAACTAACTCTATGATTGTTCAGATTGTCTAATCTTGATGTGTTGAAAATTTGTTCCTCAGCAATTATCTTTTTCTGCTCTGACTTTACTTTGTTTTCTTGCTATGAAGCTTATGAACTTGCTGACAGTGATGGCTGAGGATCCACACCATACTGTGGGTAGTTTGCACCATGTTACTGCCATGAAGATAGATTTTTCCCAGGGTAATACTGAGTCAAAGCAAGTTGTTTTAACTTTTTTTTTTTTTTTTTTGTGTAAGACTTTTGATGGGGTGCACTAGGGTCTTTTTATTCCATCCACATTCCTGAATCTGTTTTTGATGTCTGAAGGGAACTCTCATAACTAAATACAGTCCAAATAATTCTTCTAGCTACTGCAAAATTTTTTTCTCGGTGCATAGTGGATCTAGGATTAACAGACTGTCCAAGCATTTTCATCCAAAATCCTCTCTGTTCCAAGGAGAGTTATGTTGAAAATAAGCAGCCTGCCAGGCTTCCCCTTTTGAAATGGTAGCATCGTCTGTATGCTGATGGCCTGGATCTATGTTTGTTTGAAAGTTTGTTCTTTTTCTTGTTCTTTAAGACCTGACTAGACCTGTTAAATTCTGCAATCTTTGCTGCTTTGATCATTCACAAGGGAAGCCCTTGGGCAAGAAAGAAAATGATAAAGCTGGATGTTTATGGCATATTGAAGCCTGTTCTTCTAAGTAGTGTTTCTCTACAGATGGTGCCCTTAGAAAACCTTAGAGAGGTCTTCACATGTGTAGGTGCATGTATCTGTGAATGAGTTTGAGAACTACCAGGTCATATAAAAAGTAACAAAGTACATTGTGAAATATCACAAACTATTTTAAAATGCTATGAAGCTTTTTTTCAGATATTGCTGGCAATACAGGAAACTACTGTAAAGGAAAAATGAACTTTGATATTTGAGAGCGTGTGGATAGATGTTGATATGAAGGTTTACACATTTGTGTATACCTTAAGAACTATATAAATATTATCTATGTATCTCAACTAAATAAGAAATCATAATTCTCAAACTACATACTGCAATATTAAGATAAATGCTTCTTTCCTTCATATTTACAGCAAAGTGGAATAAGCTGTTTTCCTCCAAGATCATTGCCCCACAGAAATTCACAATGTTTCATAAAATGCACAGCACAGATACTAAAATTAATAGACTTTGCAAATCTTATTTTGAAATCAATCCTGATAATAGGTATTTTACAAGAGAAAACTGTTAAGAACTTGAGGAACTGAACTTTTCTCAAAAGCAGTCCTAGCATTTGAAATGTTACTGAGGTTTATGTCCAAGAGGTTTTTAAAAAAGTGGGGTGGGAGTAGGGGTGGGCTGTGTGAAGCATCCTTTAGGACTGGAAGTTCTGAAGTCCCTCTCATGCCACCTTTTTGTGTTGGAGCACTGTTGACAAGTTGTGAAAGATTCACTCAGGTACAGAGCAATATATGCCTGGATGCTCTACTGGCAAGGATTTGAGTTTGTTTTTTTTTTAAATGGATAGTTTTCATTTCAAGCATATATTTTCTCTTCCTGATTCAGTGCAGGGTACTTTTTTAGAAACTAGAGATGAATGCTAAAAATGAAGAAGTAGTATTTCTTTAATCAACCCATCCTATTGACTCCCACACGTTCAGTACCGGCAGCTTCCTCATCTTTGAGGTGCCTGAAGAGGTACAGAGGCAGGATGAGAATTGGAGTAGAATCTGAGTTCTTGCCCTCAGACTAATGGTCCCAAAACACAATGCCAGGCTTTATAACAATATGCTTCCTATGAATAATGAACAGGTCTGGCTTTATGAAAAATACCTCGATTCAAAAAACAATTTTAAAAAAATGACAGAATAACCCTTATTCACTGTAGTCTGCTAGCTAAGAAAGCAAAAAGACAGGAGCATAATATAAAGTTCTATTTGCTGACAACTAAATCAAAAAACGTCATCCCACTGGGCACACAAATACACAGTTTGGAGGAAAATATACAGGTGAGGACTCTGCAGTGTATCCTGTTCCTTCCCACAAAGGGAGCTGAATGTATTTAAGGGCCTCATCTTTGTGAGTTAGTAGTGTTGTGGGCAGAAATGCTGAAATGATGCAAAGCGCTGTTTATGATCTCCGTCTCCATTTCAAATGGTGGTTAGTTTCTGTGGCTGTGTTGGCTTATTTAGACAGCATTTCTGCTTCTTCACTGCATGGATGGGTGTAGTGATCTTTTCTGAGCAAATACTCATTGTCTTCCATTAGCAAAATACTGCTGTTTGTGATAACTGGGGAGGGGGGGGAATATCCCAAACTCCCCTGAGACCCTGTCAGATACTTGTGATAAACTGTGTGGGTTTTAGTCTTCTATTGAGGGCTCTCTAAGGAGGCCTTGTTATAAGTAATCTTTGGAGAATTAAGTATGAGATAAGTAATCTTTGGAGAACTAACACAGAAACGTTCAAATCTGAAATCACGAGTGTCTGGGCCAGACAGCCTGGGTTAGTGGATCAGTGCAGAAGCATGTATGACACACGCGTAGGGCATTTATACCAAACTGATTGTGATTTCATATACAATTTTTTTTTCAGATAATCCTGTCTGTAACTGGAACCCTGCTTTCTGTGAACATTCATACCAGCTACATGTGTAAGCAGTGAAGTTGAAAGCATCAGTATCACTCATTTGCTAAAAAAAAAAAAGGGTGGCATGTGGGGAGACTGTATCTGTAACACTTGGAAATAGTATGGAAGATGAAAACTAATGTTATAATTCAGCCCCAGAAGTTGCTTACATCTCCAGAGGGCAGTGAATGTAAATAAACGTGAAATTCATATCCATGTTCATTATACTATAGTTAGCAAGCACAAATGGTCAAAGATAATAAGTACATATAATTTATTCTTTTTAGTCTTTCTCCCATCCCCCCAGTCTACCATTTTCCCCAGAACTACATATTGGAACANAAGTGTAAAGCATCAGTAACCATCATTTGCTAAAAAAAAAAAGGGTGGCATGTGGGGAGACTGTATCTGTAACACTTGGAAATAGTATGGAAGATGAAAACTAATGTTATAATTCAGCCCCAGAAGTTGCTTACATCTCCAGAGGGCAGTGAATGTAAATAAACGTGAAATTCATATCCATGTTCATTATACTATAGTTAGCAAGCACAAATGGTCAAAGATAATAAGTACATATAATTTATTCTTTTTAGTCTTTCTCCCATCCCCCCAGTCTACCATTTTCCCCAGAACTACATATTGGAACAGCGGAGAAATGAGGTGACAACTTTGTCTTCTGCTGAAAGTTTCTTTTTTGTTTTCTGGATTTTTTTTTATGGTGACCAAGATTTTTATGAGATTGATATTCCTGTTGTCTTTAGTTGGTGCTGAAGATGTGAAACACTTCAGAAAACAGTTTTAATTCAAAATGAAACTATTGTTTGTTGTTTGTCTCTGAAAGCATTAGCTCAAGAAAGAACAAACTTAGTCAAAATAATGTGACACTTCCTGTTTCTCCACTCGTGCTATAAACCTAAATTGAGAATCTACCTTCTCAGTGACCTCTCATTTTTCAAGAGCTTACAGCCTCAGTTCCCTGCCTAACTATTCCACATTACAAGTTGTGGCTGAAATTGTTACTTTTGTAGTAAAATATTCTTGAAAACTAAGCGTCTTGCCTGACTGTTATGTCCAGGGAAGCATGAAAATTGTAATAATAAAAAGATTTGTTTTGTATTCTTTACATTTACACTTTCAAATTCCAATTACAAAAATGGACACTGCTAAAACGTAAACAAATATCAAATTCTCTGCAGTGTCTTGTCCAACTTTAGTGACAAATGACTTTTTTAGAAAATAGACTTTCTCAACCCTTAGAAGCTTTACTCAGTGGGAAAGAGTAAATACTGAATAAGTGCTTGGGATGCAGAAGGTTAGGCTTGCTTCTAAAAAACCTTGCCTCTGCTTCTCCAGTTGCTCAACTACATGTATCTTAACAGAACTGGAGTAGCAACCATAGGACAGAGAAGAATGTGATTTGAGAAACTCGAAGAGTAGCAGATTGGCAGTACAACTTAGACAAAGCCTGAAGTTTCTTCTGTCTGTCTCTTCCTCAGTCTTGGTTATGTGTAACTTAATGGGGGTTGCTGGGTATTTTTTTTTTATTCCTAAATTTGGGTTGGCTTGGATCTCTGAGTTGGATACAATTTTTTTCCTTCTTGTCCTTACCAATCCTGAGGTGACTAAGACCTCATTTCTGCAATTGGTAGTCCTTCTCAAACAGCTCTCTGCACCCACCAGAAGTCCTCTGGTTTTGTGGCGCATGCAACGTATTTTGTGCCTGCAGGATTTCTGTTTGCTTTTTTAATACATGCAAAACCATTATGTGGGCACACTTGTTTTCTTCTGGTGTTCACAGGCTGTACTCGAGATGATGGCACTTTTCCACCTGTCAGAAGTGTGTTTGCTTTTCACAGAAAGTTTTCTTCTAGTTTCTTATCTGAAGGACCTACCAGGACATAATTATTCGGAGCAAGAACAGGGGAAACATGGAATTATTGTGAAACAACATCCTTTTCTTGCACTTTTGCTAGTAGTACAGGAATGAATCACAGACTTAGTGAACACATTCAAGAACTAATGCCAACAACTGGCAACAGATAAAAGATGAGAACAAACAAGTAATAACAAAGACGAACAGCTAAGATTAGGCACAGTATGTAACTCAGCAGGAACACATCCAGACAGTCTTACAGCAGAAACTACAATGCAGCATGATGTTACACAGAAATAAAACTCAGAGCTGCGCAAGTAATGGATTTTTTAGTCTAGTGGCCAAACTTAAACACCATGTGTGTGGGAAGGCTCATGTTGACTCAACATGTAAGGTTCTGACGTTTTTTTGGTAGTGCAAAGATCTGAAGAATGTCTTTCTGTTCAGTTACAAATGCTATGGCTGCACAAAATGTTTTGTACAAAACTCACATAATTATTTTCTGAAGGTATTTAAACCTTTAAAAATGACATTTGTTTCAAAATGGATGTGCTGTTCTATTTTTAAAATGTCAAAATGCTTCTATTTCCCCCCCCTTCCTTCCTACTTGAAAGTATTTATCAACTCTGGTCAAATTTGTGAATTCTTGTCTTAGGGTACATTAGAGGGCAGAAAAATGAAAAAGAACCTCTGGTTTTGTGTAAATTCACTGAATGATTAGTTCATCATTTTTACACCCGATTACTTTTGTGTATACATCATTTTTTTCCCTTCAGAAAATTCAATGATACATTGCAATTAACTCATCAAACAGGTCTGTCAAGAAATTTTTGTTTAAAAAAATTAGTTTCCCAGAAAACTTGTGATGGTTACATTGCACTTGTAGTAGTTTGGATTTTCCGTTTGAAACATCTAAAAGATTTTTTTCTCAGAAGATTACATTTTTCAGTCAACATGAAACAAGTTTATAATGATTGTGAGTATGAGTTTGCTTTCTCTTTCTTTAAACACATGTCTTCATGGGTGAAATTACTGTATGTGTAATTATATGGTACATATAACCAAGAAGTGTTTTGTAATACGACAGCCCTAAAATTTGAGGAACAACATATGTGTTTTTGCCTGTGCAGGTTTTTTTGTGTGGGGTAGGTATTTGTATCATGTAACTAATAAGGTTCACATTAAGATTCCAATAACTAGTTCCTTTCTATGTAGTACTTTAAGGGCAGAGAGGCTTTTGCAGCCAGCCTAAGCTTCTTGCTCTCTCCAGGCATCCCAGACTTGTTATAGCTGCTTTGGGATTTCCCGTGTTTTCTTAGTAGAGAATATGTGTTGCCACTCTGGCAGCAGTGTGAGCTTGGGCTAAAGATGTTCATGTATTAGTATTTTTGATATACTGAGAAAGGCAAGAAAGGGAAGCAAAATGTTTAATAGGTTCAGAAGTCTTGAGGTGTTTCTTCTTGCAGCACTGAAGAGAGCTCTGAGACTGTCTTGGGGATGGGGGGGAAGGGCAGCATGACATTATAACAGAAAAGGGTCGTACTTATCAAAGAACTGCTTTCTTTACCATAGAGCCATACAACTATCGGGCTTCTTTTCTCTGGATGTTTGTCTCAGGCTAGGAGACTGCAGGTAATGAGGAGGTGTGATGCAGCAGCTCTGCTGTGATGATTGGTTTCATCTGTTTGCAGTCACCCAGCTGCAGACGATAATAACAGCAGAATATTGTTGTAAGGACAGGAGCTTTCACCTGGGATGCTTATGCTCTGCACTCTCTGTCTTTACATTGGCAAAACAGCCTCTTGAAACTCTTCTGCCTTATTGATGCCTTACTTGCTATTTATAATGATTTGTGCCATTTGGGCACATTTTTGCCTTTAGCCCTGAAAAAAAAAAAAATCTGTCCTTTTTGGGGTTGGTTGCCTTTAGCTATGTTTTCAACCTCTTAGAAATGTGTTTGGCGGGGGGGAACATTACATCTGTGTTCTAGCTAGTAGGTTCAGGTCTTATTCTAGGAAGCTTTCAAGAGGGACATAATCTGTTGATTTTGTATGTGCATGGAATTTGGAAGATGACCATGTTTTCTTTCAACATGAAATGTGATTCATTAAAATACTTCTCAAAGTTGTTATTTTTCCTTTAACAATGATGTAGAGGAGCTTACCTCCTAAGTACAATAAAGAGGGATCAAAAGAGTAAGTACTATAGAAATAAATTAGAGGAAAAAGCACTTTTTAGTAGCCTGGAATTTCATGTCAAATGGGTTTGACAGGGTGTTGAGCAAACTAAATTGCTACTATGAGATGGAGTGAGGATTTTGGGTCCCTTTTTTTGTTGTTGTTCTTTGGCTCTGGCTCAAATATAGTTTAGGTTTTTATGCAGCAAAAGAAGTTTGACTTCTATTTCTTGTCAAAGAAAGTATTACTAGGCTACAGCAGGAAAAAAAAGGAAAGGATTGTTGAGCAATCTTATATCACTGTATTGGTTGTGATGAAGTATGTANTCATATACACTGTGTGTTAAGTGGTTGAACTTTAAGTTGATTTGCATTAGTATTATGCAGGATTAATTTTCTTTATGAAAATAAAAGACCAATTTTAAAGTTTGTCTTGGTACACTTCTCAACCTGGTCTCCACTTAAACCATGTGTTTTGTAAAATAAATCACTTAATTTGGAGAGACATTAATTATCTCCAAAACATGCACCTCACTGTTGTGAACCAATATGCATCACACACTTCTGAGATTAATTTCCACAGAGCATTGGTGCAAATATGCAAACATTTAAAAGTTAAATACAAATGGATCCAGATGAAAAAAGCCAATTGCAGAAGTCCCCATCTGGCAAATATCTATGTACTTAACTTTATGCACATGAATATTAACAATGAAGTTAACTGGATTATTTATGTAAAATTAAGCACATATGCTGAGGCCCATTTGTGTCATTTCCTTCTCACTAAGGACGTGAAAATGAATATTAATAAACTCTGCAGAAGACTCTTGCAAAGATGTCTCTATGTAGGCAGGTGCTTAATTTTTAAGGTCTGTGGAGTCAAAGTATTTCTGGCTGTAAAGTGTAAACACGTGCAGAAGACTTGGCAGAATCAGCCCATGTGTCTAAGCGGATGTATTTATAGTATCAAACCACATTGGTTTACTCAGAATAAAGCCATTATTTGAGTGACTTTTGAAGCTGAAAAGACTCTGGGAATTTGGAACGGCAATGAAGTTCCAAGTATTAGTCAAAGAAAAATAGTCTTGTACCAACTTCCTATTAATTTTAATTGTATTACACCTCATTCTTAATTCAAATGAGCTAAACTCATCACTGGCTGTAAATCCATAGGGTGTTTATTTTCACTTATATTTTCTCCCATGAAATGTATTATTAGCACATCATATTTGAGTCTTTGCTTATTGCAGATAAGTCCATTTTCCATTCATAATTTCATATTCAAATAGTGTATATATTAGCAATGTGATTTAATTCTCCAGTTTATTTATGTTTGAAAGGCTAATGTTTTCCAAACCACAATTTAAGGGTGCACGTAGCAAGGCAAATTACAGGTTCCCAAGTGAGTCAAGTTGTATAAATTGTCAGCTTGCATTGACATTCAAAGGAAACTTCTAAGCTGTCACAAGTTACGTGTTGTGGGGCCAGACAGGAGTAGGGTAACAAGCAAATCAAGTGAAAAAGGAATTTGCCCAGCAGGAATTCCCTCCAGAGCAGGTAAAATTGCAAGACTTGTATAAATCACTGCAGAGAGAATGGAAAAACAGATTGTAGTTACTTATTCTCATAAATTTTCCCTCATTCAAAGAAGAAATTCCATAAGCTTTCTATTTTAGAGGAAGATAGTGGCGCTTAGGTCCCTGCCATGAATTGGGCGATCTATCGCTGTATCTCATCAAGAGCAATTCAGCTCCTTTCTGCCAATGCAGACAACCCAGTGCATATAAAGATCTCACTTTTCTCCAGCAGAGGTGGTACTAATATTTTACCAAGGATTTCTGTGGAAGTAGTATATGAATACTTCTGCAAGAACACCTTTTCTAGATGGGCACAAAAAATTTTTCATTAAGACTCTTCACTATGAATATTTGTTGGGTCCTGGAAAATATCAGGGCCAATCCTTCCTCTGTAAGGTATTGGTGTACTTGCTTATGCCATCAACTGAAATTAGCATAAATAAGCCTGCAGTGATTAGGGCATGTTGTCAGTAGAGAAGGGGGGTCAACTTTTGTAACTTAAAGTATGCTATAGCAAACTATTCTGGGCTTCAGGTGTGTGTTGTTAATGCTTGGTGGTAGAGGATTATGGTCCAATTTATAGGCTGACTAGTACTTTCGGGGATTTCCAACCATGAACTGACTCAGTTAGAACCTTCCACTCATTTCTGAGCCTTACTTTGTTGCGAGATTCTTGGAAAAACTTGTGAGAGTGCATGTGGGCACAGCAATGTACTTATCTCAAGCTAGTGTAGATTTTCCAGTACCCTGTGACACCACTCTGATTCTCCGCCTTCTTATCTGCTTAGACAAGCCTGGCAGTGTAAGATCATCAACTATTATCATATCACTTCTCAATCAAAGCAATTCTTACTACATGCTGTTAGTTGCTTTCAGAAGTGAAAATGATGATGGCCAGCAGCACTTGGAAGCTGATAATTACTTGACATTAGAACTAGCAGAAGAGGGCAGGGCATTCTCCAGGAATATTTATTTGAATTTTAACATGAATTTTTTTCAACTCCATTCCTCACTCATTCATTCTTCCTGTGAACACTTGGGCAGTTGATCCTGACTGACATGGAAACTTAACTGGATGGCTGATGTAAGTTTGAGGTCATTGTTGTCAAAGGGACATTTTGTTGGCTTTTAAAAAAATTGTCAAGGACTAGAAATGGAAATGCCAAGTTATGTACCTTACTTGTTTGGCTACTTTAGAAAAAACAGACAGACAGAAGAAAATTAAATATTGGGCACCTTTCTACATCCCTGAGTGCCAAAATACCTCTGACTGTGTCCAGAAACAGTTGCATTGCATTGGTAGGAACAATTCTACGAGGTGAAAGGCTTGTTCATATATTTGATTCAACTGGAGAATGGAGACAAGATGATGCGACTTCACTCATCTGTTGCAATGAACACTCGAGCTCAGACATTGTAAACTTGCAGAAAGCTTCTTTGTAAACAGAGTGTAACCTATTGTTTATTTAATACATATGGTCTAACTCATAGCTTATAGTACCTGATGTTTCCATCCCTCTCCTGAGCAGTTACACACTTAGTTATAAGAACTAATTTTCAACTCATGCCAGAGGAAGGGCTTGGTGACATAATGTCAATCCAGGAACAGCGCAGGAGCTTGGCTTGAGCCACTGCCTCACCCCCGAGTGAGGTACTTGCTGGAGCACCAGTCAGTTCCTTTCAGTCTAGCAGGAAAGCAGGACTTTCCAGGGGGGCGGGAGGGGCCTGGGCTCTTGCAACTGAGTAAGTACTGAATTTTGAACTGTACTCTATGTCTTGATCCTTCCACCCATACCTGTGCATAAGCAGTACACAGGCCTTGAGAGAATGAAGTAAAGGGCTTGTGATAATCCCAGATTCAAAAGCATAGGACAGATGATCAAGCACCTGGCATCTGAAGGTGTCCTATAACAAAGTATTGACAATGATAGCCACGCTGCTTGTGTAGATGTTGAAAGTTCAGCTTGTTGCTCAGTACTACTGGAGCAGACGTTCCGTGACTATATCTTATTATACATGACAGAAGAACTCTTTCATATTCTTCTTTTCTAGCAATGCAATTCTTAAAATGTGGTGTCAGTAGCCTGCAGATGGCTTCCACCAAATTACGGGAATTCTAAAATTGTTTTAAAAGCACCAAATCAGACTCCCCTCCTGTGAAACGTCTAGTATATTATGCTGTGGTTTTCTTTAATGGTAGTAGCATGGAGAATAGCACCTTTTGCTAAGCTGCAAAGTAGAAGCTTCTTGCCTGTGTAGCCTTTAGCATATTCAGAAACAGATGCATCCAAAATAGGCCTGGGGATGTAGTAGAATAACATCTTTTGAAGCTTCTTTGAATCAGCTAATTCAACTGTAAGAAAATCAATACTGTTAAGTCTGTTTTAACCACAAATAGGGCAAAAGGGAAAAGAAAATAAACCAAAAATATTAGGGAGCAGGAGAAGGGGTGGACTTTGCAGAAGATTGTAAGTCAGGTGAAATGATAGCTGGCAGCTGTAAATCAGAGTCCCCCAGCACAAGGAAGGGAACATGTTGTTCCTCCCTGAGAAACCTGAGGAGATTCTAGCCTGTGTCAAGTCCTAAATATCACAAGTACTTTTCTGAAATATATGTGTGCACTTGTATTCCTTAGCGAAGTTGCTGTTTTACTGGAATATGTTAAAGATTAGTCCGATGTCCACTAAAGTCAAAGAAAGGATGTGTGCTGACTTAAAATGGGATCAAAGTTTTTCTGAGTCATTTCTACTGTGGTTTATTACAAGCAAGTAATAGTGATACTCGCTATAGAGTGAAATGAGGTTTTAAAAATGTTTGGGATACTATTTAAAACCCTGCCATTGAATAATTACTTTTTAGACTGATGAGGCTATGTGCAGTCCAG
Source organism: Balaeniceps rex (assembly GCA_013401315.1). NCBI lineage: Eukaryota > Metazoa > Chordata > Aves > Pelecaniformes > Balaenicipitidae > Balaeniceps > Balaeniceps rex. The sequence goes on along the minus strand of VYZW01009066.1, from coordinate 30,156 downwards.
GAGGACGGGAATGGTCATGTTTTGAGGAATTCTGGAATTACAGGGCAATGAGGATACTGCAGGAGTGGGTTAAGCTACACTCTAGGAAACAAATATTCCTGACTGACTTGGTAATTAAGTAACCTTCGGTCCTTTGATAGGCAATCAGTCTTAAGTTTTTCTGTACAGGGAGGATATCGTACAGTAAGCTATGGGGTGGATGTTTACAATGTGCTGTCTAGACCTCACTAAATCCCTGTGTGGGTACACTCAACGCACGTGAAGTGTGGCCACACAGTTGCTATGAGTATCCTGTAGCAATGTCCGTGCTGACCAACTGGGCTAACTTCCTGGTGCTAGTGGCTCCCTGCCTGAGTAGACACACAGTCCAAGCAGACCCAGAGGCTGCTTCCTCACTGGTGTCTTTATGGGTTATGCAAAGTATGGTTTGGCTTGCTTGGGGATGCGATTTTCCATTAAACTCATCTTTCAAATGTTTAACTTCGACAACTCTCCTAACTTTGCCCTTCTTTCTGTCCCTGAGTTTCAGATTCCTACCATGTGCTTGTAGCTATTTTGTTGTGGCAAGTTTTAACTAAATGAATGAATGACTCTTATGCATTTGCCTTTGCATTAAAATATTTGGGATACACAGCATCCCTAATTACTAACTTTGCTTCATCTTCCTTAATCTTGAATCTCTTGGTAATGGTATTTTCGAGATGGGAGATGTTAATCCCTTTGTTGAGATCAGCCATATTCTCTTTTCCTCTGATTACAATTACTTTCTCTTTATAAATTGCCATGGTATTATTGAATATGCATTGGTGAGGGAATTTGCACTTTGGTTGGCAGGGAAAATGTTACAGGTGTGAACTGTGCTGTGTAATAATCTTCACAAGAGCTGTCTGATTTTTTTTGACAGTTTTTCATCAAGACTGTACTCTTATTGAAGTTGAAATGTTAGAGGAAATGGATTATTCTGACAAACTTTGATAGGAAAAAGTTGAAACATTAAGTTTTGACAACTCTGATTCACTTTCTCTTCACTTGAAATTTTAATATCAGCTATTGGTATAAATGATGTCATATGCACATATAATTTGCATTTAAGCTTGTGTTCATCTTGTTCTAATCCTTTTCTCTGCTCTAAGGCAAGGTTAACTAAAACTTTGCTATTCCTGGCAGGTGTTGCCCAAAGCATTCTTAAAGTTCTCAAGTCTGTTACCTTCATGAGTGGTCTATTCTAGTGTTTTCATTTTTTTTCCAATCCAGAACAAAAATAAATGTGCAATGTTCAATTTCATGGCGGAAAAGACTTTAGTTGTGGACCAACTCAACAACAATAGCTTGTCCTGCTATTTTGGGCAGTGATTTCTTCATGTTGTGCAAGCTAGGTAGAGCCAGGTGTCTAGGGTCTATGAAAGTCAAGTTTTGCTGGGAGACTAAAGAAACCCCAAACCAAAAAAACAGCCCCCCAAGGAGATGTCTTTGTTTTGTGGAGTTCTTCTCTGTTAAAATTAGGATCCTTTATATGTTTGAAATTATCACCAAAGTGTTACCAGACATTCAAAAGTTTGAATCAGGATTTAGTTTCTTGTTTTCTCCAGTGGGGTATAAAACTGACTGTGCATTTCAGAGTCTCCTGTCATTTTCTTGCTGTCATAAATCCTTCCAATTACATTCTGTTGTTTTCTGCTTGAATCTGGTTAGGACTCTTTATTTCCCTGTCCTTATTTTTTGTGCTGCCTTGCACAACTACCCCGAGATGATTTCTTTTGGAAATCAGTGAAATTGTTTCGTTTCGGTTTTCCTACATGAAAAGCTCTGATTAGAAAAACAGCACCCATCAAAACGTAGAGTTGCACAGTTGCAGCTCTAGGGAATCTGGTTCTGAATCAGCTTTGCAGATTGAGGTCTCCTGCAGCTCTGGGAGTGTGCTGGAGACTCCACCAAGGGAGTGGAGTGAATGAACATAAACCCGTGACTTCATGAAATTTGCTACTGTAGCTTAAATTCAGAGCCTCCAATAAGACATCTGAAATGCTGATCTGAAAATTTGGGAGAATAATCATGCAACAGAAATATTAGTATCCCTGTATGGCTGTTTTCTACCTGTTTCCCACTGGAGTAAGACTGTGGAAGTAGTCCTCTTTCACATGGTAATTGACCCAAGTGTACGTAGTGACAAATTTACTATAAGGTAAACGTATGGGCATGGACATTTGATTACAAAGTGCATGTTCCATTCTAAGTTTGCAAGGTAGCTGATTCCTTCATAATTTGTTATGTATCAATCAGTCATAACAGCTGGCCCAAAATGGCTTCTGACAGGCTTCTTGGGTTGCATCTCTCTGAGCTGGAAATAAACATGTTTCCTTACTTTATACTACCTAAGGTGAATCAGTGCAACTCTGATGTCATCTTGCAGGTTTTAAAAAATATGGAGATAATGTCAACCTAACTGCTAATCTGTAGTCTCGTTGGTATTTTTTATGAGGCATAGTATTTACCATTTTACAAGTGTTGTGTTGGTAGTTATCCCTATATCTAGTTATATCTGTTGCAGACTGCATGGTGATTAAATCTAGATTGGATAGCCCTCTGCATATAGGATGCAAATACACATGCACTCTTAAACAACGTAAATGGTGGTCACATAAGGACTTGGGGGGGGGGGGAATAGATTAATTAAGGTGATGTTGGAATGAAGTTCACCAAAAAGAAGAGACTGTAGTTATTTTAAATTTTCAGCTACAGACAAAAGAAAAATCCAATATATGCCAATTTCTTTTTAATAATTGTGCTTCATTTTTCAAAGGCAAAAATTAAAGCAGGTTTTTTTTTTTTAATATGTACATGTAGTAGCAGACATGATTTTGTGTTTTCTTATAGAAAATAGCTAACATTTTTAAGGCTGTTGAAGAGCTATAGGCTATATTTAAAACCAGAATTAATGCATATTCTAATCCCCAACATGGCTTTGAAAATATCAAGCAGCATTTATTAAGTGGAGAAAGATAAACATAAGGTCACATTTCTCGTTCTGCAGGCATTAACGGATCAAATTGGGAAAAACAATTTCTGACCATGAAACAGAGGAATCAGTTATTTCTGTTTTCACACTAGCTAAAATTGAGCTGACTTGTCCTGACGAAATATTTGTGCTTTGGAAAAAAAGGTGATTGAATTAATCCAGATTGTTTTAGGGCATGCGTGTCTCTCTCCCCGTTACTGCTGAAGAATGGTGAAGATAATTGTTTTGACTTCATCATTTGCCTTTTTAGTACAAATAATATTATGCTTAATAATAAATCAAGATGACCTGGCAGTTATATATTCAGGTTGAACAGATGAAAGAGAGAGAAAACACTGCAATGAGGTCGAAACAAAAACTCATTTTGATTGACCTGCAATGAAACCATTTTATGGAGGGGAAAAAAAAAGTAGCTAGAAACTTCAAATGTTCTTTTTTTTTAAGGAACAAAATAAAACTAAATTTCTTCGAACCTTTCTGTTATAGGAGTTCTAACTGTATATGTTTTGCTTTTTATGGCTGGGTATTAACACTGAATATTTCTGTTTTATTTGGTAGTATTAGAAGAAAGCTATGCTGGTGATCAGTAAATAGTAATGATAAAATACTGTGTGTTCATAAATTCATTATTTCGTGTGTTAAATTTTTACACAGCAACATTCACTAAAGTTTAATGTAACGAAGCAAAATATAAAAGTTGAAATAATAGTTTAGAGTGGATTTTTAAAAGTATTTTTGTTTCAGGTAATCTCTAAACTTGTGCATCTGTTCTGATTTCAAACAAATCCAATTTTGAAATGTTGTAATACCTGCAAGTGTAGTTCCCAAGCACTCCATTCATTTTCTTGTCACTGCAGGAGACATTTGTTATTGGCAATCTCAGAGGAAAGCTATAGTCTTGAGTGGGAAATGAAAAAGGTAATTTTCATTAAAATACAACTAACTTGCATGAAAATTTGAGACTACAGCCAATTCAGCCATGTAAATAAAACAGATGTGTTCTTGTGATAAAAGTGGGAAAAACATGGCAGAGAATTTAAAAACCTGACTTTTTATGCTTGCTTGAATGATTATACAGATTGCAGGCCAGTGAAATACCAGATCCAGAGCACATTCTACTAATTCTTCAACCTCTCCCTCTATGTTGGGATCTCTAAATGGGCTTTCCAACCCATGAGAGGCAGCTCATCTCTCTCCTGTTAAAAATGATGATCCGTCTATGGTTAATGACAGACAATGAAGTCCATCAGAAATGTGAATGGTGGCACAAGGTATTCAAAACTCATTCCTGGGAAACATCCGGGTGTCATTTAAAATTCTAAATACTTCTGATTTCAGGTGGTTGGCCTTATGATGAAAAAAAATCAATGAAGACAGATACTTCTCAAAACTAATTAAATTGTTTTGAAAAAAAACATTTTGAAAATTTTCTCAAAAATCGTTGAAGACTAGATTTCTCCATCAAAATCTATTACAGGATACTTTCAAGCAGCATTGCTCGGTATATGGATTGCTTGTTTCCCAAGGACTCTGTGTGAAGGATGTGACGTTTTCTCAAAAACCACTGAAGTATGAAGCGTTGCTCAGAAGGGAAGAGACCCGGCTAACGCCTTGCCTTCCCCTGACAGGCAAGGGACCTGGCTGCCCTCGCGTTGCATCTCTCGGCCCTTCAGGAACTGAGATAAAGCCGTTACTGTGTGGAGGAACTGTTGGGGAGGCCTTGGCACCAAGACTTGCTGAGCATTAACTTTTAAAAATGACTTCTCAACTGTGAGGGTCAAAGCAAATCAGGAGAGAGCAGTATTTAAGAAGGGAAAGGGGGAGATGAGCTGGATAAGCTGGGGTATGGTGGAGACAGTGCCTGGCAAATGCTTTGGGGCTTCCTCCTGGGAAGGTGGCCATTCATGGCAGCTGCTGCCTTTGACTGGAGAAAGCCCTGGCTGTAGCTGTAGGACCAGCCTAGGCCAGGCCCTTTTGGGAAAGCCACCTTGCACTGCTGAAACTTGCCACAGGTAGCACAGATTTGCTTCTGAGTGTTTAGGTGTCTCTGGGTGTTATACCCTGAGGGCACTGACAGGCTGGGACCTCCGCTCCACCCCCAGGCCTGGGGGTGCCATTTTGTCTCAGCAGGGCCCACAGATCTGCCATTAGTGCTGCTAATGGAGGTGTCTGTGCCCAGACTGGGCTCCCTGGCTGTCACCTCAGGGCCCTGTCACTGCCTCTGTCCTGGCTTGGGGCCTGGGGGCTGCAGCCAGCCAGGGGGGGCCCTGACCTCTGCAGCTCCCGGGCTCCTGTGCATTGGTGCAGTGAGGGAGGCTCGCTCCTGTGCCGAAACCCTGAGGGGAGGTGGCTGGGGTTCTGTCGGACCCTGCTGAGAGCTGGCCTGCCTTGGGACAGCAATGTGCCTAGTGCCTCTTGCCCACTGCTGGGAGACACCTTGTGCTGGAGGCCGATGGGAGGGGGATGGCCAGCCTTGCTACCGCCCCATTGCAAAGGCCTCCTCATGGTTTTGGCTAAGTACCAGGATGTATGTGCCAGCAAAAAAGACAATAAGGTGTTTTTTAAGAAAAAAGGACAGCAAGATAAGATGTATATTATTCTTGAAATGAAAGCCAGCGTTTTACCTGTGTGGATTCACCAATTTTGATTAAAATCAAAGCACTGATAGTGGTGGAAGAGAGAGCCTGTGTGGTCCCGCACAAAGCAAAAGGTGGTAACATGGAGACAGCAATAAATAATGCAGTTGTATGTGTTCTTGAAGGCCACGCTCGAGGTACTTTATCACAGTCTTTAACTTTACTCATTCCTTTTTTTTTTCTGTTAATTTTTAGGACCAGCTATGCTGCCAGCTCAACAAAATGAGAAAAACCAAAATCCTCAGGCAGTTCACACTCAGTGTTTTATTTAATTGCTGCACTTGCTGGGACCAAGGTCTAAAATACAGAATCGGTGTACTGTGTATTAGAAATAATAGATATGGTATCAATTTTCATGACAAAAAGCTGTTTTAACTGATGTTAACAGCACTTCACAACTCTGAAGAACCCTGCCACTTAAACATGTTTTGCCCATGTCATTTAAGGATTTTGGTGTACACAGGTAAAATATTAAAAGGCCTCCAAAAGATGAATATAAAAAGACTTAGTTTTCAGTGTTGTCAGTCAAATTTGTTTTTATTGTACAATGATAGTAGCTGTACCTTCCCCCCTTGATGTATTTTTTGAGAATAAAAGCAGCAGCTTGGAGCTGGAATAATTGAAAATCAGTCAGTCTAACACTAAACTTAAAATATTTTATATTCCACTATCAACAGCAACAACAATTGCTCAGTACTGCCCAGTAATATATTGACTTTTGGCATAAATGCATTTAGAAAAAACAGGTTGCGCATCTGACTGGTGAAAATACAAAAAAAGAGACAGTTTAGTTTGTTTTCACTTCTAGAAAAACTTGGAAATGAAAGGATTATTTAACTACTGCCACTGTCACCAGTAGAATACAGTTTATCAGATTGTTCTCTTGGGTAAACTATGATAAAGGTTATCCTGTAAATAGAATATTTTAATATGGGTTTAAAATGTCCTTCAGATATATAGTCATAACTAAAATCAAGGGTTTATGGATTTTCTTTGAAAGCTTACAAAACACTCTCCATTATTGATATTAATAGCTTTTGAAGTATTCCAGGTCTGTTCTATGTGGGTGATTTTAAATGTGGGGATAGTATTTTTAACTCTCTTCACCAAGCACGAGCTTTCAAAATATATTTCACTCTGTCTGGGGTGGGGAGGAGGTTGAAAACATGAAAATCTATGTAAAAGGAAAAACTTTGAGGGGATTTTGGAGCATCAGGTTATTTTGCTGAGACTTGGTTTCAAACAGCTGTGTTTATTTGCATTCTTTCTTTGTACTAAAAGCCAATAAAAACCATACATCACATTTTATGTAATAGATGACTAATACTTAGTGTCCCGATACTATTAAATTTGCAAGTTTTAACATGTTAAGTGTCATATTTAATTTTTATATGTTTTGCTCCTCTCGCATCCACCACTTTTTTTATTATTATCAAAGGTGTTGAAAAGGCTCTAATTGTTAAGGGTATGAATAGAAAACCAAATACTTATTTTGGAATAGCTCTTTGGAAGGGCTCTCTTACTCTGATTTGTAAGAAGATGACACTGACACTGTGAAATACAAATTGCTAGTTCTTTGCTCTGGATTAGTTCTTTCTGCTTTCAAATGGTTTCTTAAAAAGAGTAAGACAGTCCCCAATACTCAATCTTGAATCATAGTTCTTTCTGAACCACAGTTATCCCTGAATAAGTCAGTTTGTAGACAAGCTGTTAGACTAAGAGATCACAGGAAAACATTTTACTCTGCTAGGGAATGTTGCAGTAAAAGTAATGGAAAAAACAGAGGTCTAATAAAATCAAATCATGGCAGATAAATAAAGGAGAGATTAGTGGTATTTAAAGAAATGTGTTAAGTGTATGCAATTATCTTTGAAAGAGCCTTGTTATTGAGGCAGAGCAAGAGGGCAAACTGTTGGCTTTGAATGTCAGTGTGTAAGAATTGCTGCAAATTGAAGTAGACACAGCTGCTATTAATGCCTGAATTTATTTTTTTCCCTGATGCATTTGTTAGTTCTGTATGCATTTCTTTTCTTACCAGCAGTAGAACAAAGTGTTTGGTGAAACAGATTTTCTTTTTTTTTTTTTTTTAAAATGTATGCTTTCTGAGTAGAGCATGAAAATGGCACAGAGGAGGGAAAAAATAATCACCACTTGATACTGGGGTTTGAATAGAGTTTCACAGTTGAGTTCTTTGGTTTTTCATATATGGAGCATTGTACCCCTGCCCTGCCATATACCACCACTGAAATGTGATCATTGTAAAATTTGCATGATAAAATACATAATAATCAACCAAAAAGAAAAACCAACAGTGTCTTGTATTACTGTTCATTACTGCTTTATTGTTTATTCATGTAGGACTAAAACAGGTAGACTGTATTTTTATATAGTTCATACTATGTATATATTATATATAAAAGAATAAGGTCTTTGTCTTTGAGATACAGCAATCTCTGTAAAAATTGCATATATATATGTATATATCTCTCTCTCACCTGCTACTGGAGTTCCAGTTACTCTTCTTGACACTCCTGTCTCTTAAAATATCTGTCACTCTTTTGGAATAAAGCATAATTGCTTTTAGCAATCTTGCTTTTCTCTGTCAGGATTAAGAGGTGCAAGCAGCAATAGCTGCATATTAATGCCTTTATTGTGTATAAGACATTTGGATACTCTTGCTTTACCATGGCAACATATTGCCATTGAATAGCAGCATTGGCTCCTGTCAGTAATAGAGAGTCATATTCATAAATTACCAAGGCTAGCAATACTACTGACTGCTCTTGTAATCTGAAGGGTTGAAGGGAACTGGAAGCAAATGATAACAGTGATGTCAAGCAACGCTGACTGATGAAGTATGGAGCAAGTAGAGTTTGAAGCTACTGGCATAGCCTTGATTTGCAAGGATGTTTTTGAGCATCATCCGTTCATCCCTTTAGGTTGGTGGTATAAGGGAACACTGTTACAGAGCAATGATAATTGTAGCTAAAAAGACCACTGCAATCTCTGTTGCTAACATGAGAAATAAGGAGATTCTTGGGCCTGTTATCTTGAGGTTATCACAAAGATGCAGACATTCTGCTTTTGGACTTTGTAAAGTTTCTGTCTGGGTCTGAGACTTACCACCGCAATCTATGTGTTTTAATTATGTGAAATGAGAAATCATCTAACAGCTCCTCCTGGGGATCCAGGTTATGTTGGCAAACCTTATTTAGATCTTAGAGTGAGCTTTGAATCTGTACAAGAAAAATCAGGCTGGGCAACATGTATTGAGCTTTGGTCTTTGCAATGAATATTTTACACAGATGGATTTGAAATGGGTTCATTTTTTGCAATGTGTTATGTTTAAGAACAAAGAAGAAATCAAAGAACATTTATGAGGACATTGGCCAGAAAGCCTACATCTGTGGACTTATTGCTGGACTTCTAAATTCATATCTAGGCACTGAGATCTAAATGACGTAATTTTTAGAAGTACTGAACAACCCCAGGCACCAAAGAACTGATGGTTTGCAAAGAGGAAAGGGATCGGAAGCATAAATTTGGATCCGAGGCCTTGCAAAGCAAAGGCTGTGTGTGCACCTTTGCAATTCCACAGAACTAACGTTCTGGCAATTGTACAGACTTTTGGAAGAATCTTGTAATTTATTAATGTTTGATATGAGTTTTAAATCATCTAAATAAAAATATTGGCTCACTGGTGTTGTGGTTTAACCCCAGTTGGCAACTGAGCACTACATAGCTGCTTGCTCACCCTCCCCCCGCCGCGGAGGGATGGGGGAGAGAATTGGGGGGAAAAAAATAAAGTAAAACGTATGGATTAAGATAAAGGCAGTTTAACTGGACAGAAGAGGAAGAGAAAATAATAATAATAATAATAATGATGATAAAAGAATATACAAAACAAGTGAGGCACAATGTAATTGCTCACCACCCACTGACCGATGCCCAGGCAGTCCCTGAGCAGTGATCGCTGCCCCCCAGCCAACTCCCCCCAGTTTATACACTGAGCATGACGCCATATGGTATGGAATAGCCCTTTGGCCAGTTTGTGTCAGCTCTCCTGGCTGTGCTCCCTCCCAGCTTCTTGTGCACCTGGCAGAGCATGGGAAGCTGAAAAGTGCTTGACTAGTGTAAGCACTACTTAACAACAACTCAAACATCAGTGTTATCAACACTATTCTCATCCTAAATCCAAAAAACAGCCCTATGCCAGCTACTAGGAAGAAAATTAACTCTGTCCCAGCTGAAACCAGAGTATTGATGTTCAAGATTATGCGTATTCTCCTTATTTTCAGTTCCCCATGGGGCCAACAGATGTTCAACATTAAGATCGCCAGTCTTATGTTCTTGCATTTATTGCTGTTCATTAAGGCTACTTTCTTCATCAGAGTTTGAATCTAGTAAATCTTTCTTTATTTTCTTTTTCTTTCTTTCTTTTCTTTCCTTTGTTTTTTATTTCACATAAACTTTTAGAGAAGTAATTAAAGCTTATGCATAATTTGTTTCCAAGTGTGTGTTGTTTTTTTTTTTAACTTATTATACCAGGTGTCTCCCTTGTGTTTCAATTTACTAAAATAAAAAGGCTAAATTATGAAGCTTATGTTTGGGGTTTGACCAACGCTTCAATAAATACTAGTATAGTTGCTTATTTAGATAGATAATACTATGTTGACTTTAATTCCCATATTTTATTTAGTATGTACTTTTGCCTTTTCAAAACTTGCAATTAAAATCTTCTGTATTGACAGAGACTCATGTACTTTTCCTTAGGAGGTAAAAACGTGAAGCTAAACCAACTTAAATGGCATATGAAAAATATTTTAAATTGGGTTTTATAGCATCTCAATTCATTGTGCTACAATTTTTTTTAACAGTTGTCTTTGCAAAATCTCTAACTAGGCAAGTTATTTGTATAAATTTGAGACAATAGTTATTGCTGGGTAATGTAAACACAAAATACATGTTTTTGTAAAATATATAAGCTAAAATTCCTAAGCCTAGGTTTCTATTCCTTAAGCTTTAAGGGGGAGAATTTTAAAAATGCGGAGTTGCGTGAAGGTCCAGATAGGTGCTTGTTAGTATTGATTAGACTCTTTCAATTATGTGTCAGCTAGAACTATAAAAAAGCAAATTAGGGGTAATTAACATTGGTCTCTTATGCTGCTGAAGTGGCTATTCTGCTTTTGTGTCCAGAGCAAGTCTTGACTGCTGTAAGCTTGTTTGGGTGTACAGCATATTCCAGATGCTGATGTGTCCTAAACCCAGCTAAATTAGGTAACTTGTCTGCCTTAAATTTTGTTGAAAACCTCCTGTGTGACTTTTTTTCATTCTTGGTTATCTAGATATCTCTGAAAAATCTTTTTCTGTGTTGGAGTTTTGACACAGTCACTAAGTGACATTATGGATAAAACTGCTAAGTGATTAAAAGGTGGTTCTATTTACAAAAGGTGGGAAACTAAAATGGTAAATTCTGTTCAATCTAGGCAGTACACAGGAGTGAGCTGACATGATGAATGTAAACAGACAAAACCCATGTTTTATGCTTTCTTTACTACTGGTTACTCTTGTTATAGTAATGGACAGTTGATAAATGTCTTCAGTAGTAAATTGCAGTCTATGTTCTGGCATGCTTTAACCAGATTTGTTGACTGAGTTTGAGCAAGCGTGTTAAACCAGGGTACACTAAGGTGTGTAAGATGGGATGCATCTGAACTGTCTGTGACATGCTTTTTACCCATTATCCAGCCTTTGTTCAGGTTTCTATAAGTGCCAGGGGATGAAGGTTTTGCCCTTGTTTGCTAACGTGGTTGGAAGTCTGTTGAAAAGGCGATTGTTGCAGTTGTTGTTCCAAAAAGTCTTTTCTTAGACTTTCTGCAGATATCATTTTAATACTTCTTCATGGCTTAACTCTGGGGTATTCTGTGATTTAGAAAACTCAACAGCCTTAATCTTCTGACCTGAGTGGCTCTGTAAGACATTCTAGAGCTGTATTTTGAAGTGAAAAGTAGCATTAGGACCAAAAAAGGATGAGATTCTGCTTTTTTTGAACTTGGTAGGTTTTTTGTTGGCTTCAGTCCAAGACTTCACTGAGCTGATCTGAATGCTTAAGAGACAGTTTGAATATCTAAATGTACATATTCTGTGAAATTTGGTTACTCCCTCCTATCCACAGAAAATATCTCCCACATATACGTGTGTGTGTATGTATATATATATCAAGGGAATGCCTTTTTTGTTTTGTTTGCATAGTCCCTAACAAAGTGTGGTATGTGTGTGCCTGGGGCTTTTGAATAGTATCATAATTCAAAAAATCAGTAAATATCACGTTTGCTTTAATAATTCTAGCATTTGCTCATAAAATGTTTGAAGTACATTTCTGCTTGGATTAAAAAAAAAAAAAAGCCCCACTAACTGCATGAATTATTAAAGACTTTCAAAACTCAAAGCTTCCAGAACTTGAAACACAGAAGTACTCTATATGCAATGTGTTATTAGAAACTTTTTGTATTCCACAGGATTTATCCTGCACTTCATTGTTAACTAATACGACAGATTGAAATGACTAATGTTACTTGGTTGACTGAATTTACTTCATTGATGTGTCATGAGAAAATGTAACTTTCTGTGGGTAGGCATATTGGCTTTGTCAGTGATTTGTCACACTGGTAAACTCTTAATACATAGATATTAGTACAGGTGACGAAAACACCCAGGATATGTATAAAATAATTAATGTTGGGATGACTCTTACATTTTCTGATTTCTAGGGTTTATATGGTTTAGACCAGGCAAACTGTTGCCGATAGTTGTAGCTCAGGTAATTAAAGAGAGCACAGATATCCTATGGAATCTATGCCTTAACCTACGTGTCCTGCTGTGCCTCCTGAACAGTCTTGCAAAATCCAGTTGCACTTCATTCATGGTATAACAAATTTCTTTTATCTTTCTGCAAGGAAAATTGGATAAAAGGAGATACTTCTGTGATCTGCCTTACAAAGTATGGGGGGGGAAAGAAAGCCTGGAATAGAGAAGTGTACGTGCGACTGTAAGGAGATGTACTGTATAACACTGTGTGTGTGTTAAGCAAACTACAGGCACAATGTATAACATAGTTTGCTTTACCATTAAGATCCTCATTTCTAGTGTTTGCAATGAGACTCTTCTACATGCCTATGCAGGTTCCTGAGCATTAGCGTATTTTGTGGTGAGGTCTGAGTGGGACTAACCTTCAGGGTAGAGCAACAAGAACCCAGAGACAAAGCTAGTACAAAATGATGTGGTTGGGAGGGCTGCAGGTGGAGCACTATTGGAAAAGCTGTCTCCGGATACTGAAGGACATGTCCACCCTGTAGTGCAGAGGTTCGATTAAACCTCGTGTAGGTACAGCTGAGTTGTCTTTAAACTGGGGCAAGACAACAAGGAAGCTGCAGTGGCGTGTGCTTTAACCACCAGATAGAGTACTCCTCACTGTGAGGCTACCTATGCTGCACTTAACACCTTAGCTTGCTTAAATAAGGTTTGGCTAAACAGAGTGGTGATAGCCCTTAGATGCAGTGCCAGCATCTGTTTTGTTGGTGTTAATTTCACTGGTGTCACCCCATGTATTCACAGGTCTTTCTGACTTATAAGCAGGAGCCAAACTGAGATTGTGAATGATACACCTCGCAGAGCGTCAAACGCCCATACTGGCCCTTTCATGTACACTGGCTGCGGATCAGGTGGTCCTTACCAGGACTTCTGCTTTTCCATGTTGACCACTAGCTGCAGGCTCATGCCAGCATCTGTGTAACAGCTCTTGGAAATGGTCCTGTGGGTTCCTTGTCTTGAGCAGCCCAGCCAAATTGGACACTGCAGAACTACTGGAATGGAATGCCTGTAGCATGCCTCTGGAAAGGCATAAAGGCAAATAAGTTATTATCCCTACAAAGTACTCGGGCAGCCTTGAGCAGTGCATGCGCTAAACTGGGAATTACTGCAGCATGAGCCTGACACTGGCGTTTCACTTGGTCTGTGAGGAATCCCTGTGATCCAGGACGTGCCCCTCTGGAGACTTAGCCTTATCTGATCTGTTCATAGCTACCACATTAGTAAAGAAGACCAATTCCTTCTCTTGGAAACATCCAGGAAGGCTTATATCTTCACTTTTATGCCTTGCATCTCTTAGGGAAAAAACCAGTCTTTCAGCTGCCACTTTCAGTGTTCTCATGCAATGCAGAGTTTGTTTGGCATGTAATTGGAAATGAAGGATGATAATGTAAAAGAAAGGTTAGGCCAAATATAAATGTAGTGTGTCCAGCTACAACGGCAGGCATATTGTAATCTGGTAAATAAAAAATAAAGGTGGGTCAAATTCAAAACGAAAAATCTTGCATCACAGACTTTTTTTTGTGGCTTGGTTTCTGGCCTGTCAGTTTTCTTTAAGCCCAGAATTAACATAGGAAGTTGGTTTGGTGTGAGTGCATTTGAGCCTGACAGTGCTGGTATTCCTGAGCTCCTGTGTCACTTTCCTCTGGTTATTGCACTGTTCTTTTTGCCCTCTTGTGCCTTTATACTCAGGTACGAAGTCTTTTGCAGACCACTGGAGTCTTCTGCTACTGCTTCTAGTAGTCATACATGAGTACCTCAGAAAGCAGTTTTGTGAGGATGTCTTGGGCCGTGAGCCAAGGTTTTTATGAGTGATTACAGGGGGTTGGATGCCCTATGTTTCAGATGCTGAACCAAGGCACCTGAAAGGAGCCTGATATTACTAAGAAATTACTCAGTACTGATCTCCAACATTCAAGTCACAGCTGAGCTTCCTAGGCTAGACTTTGCATGTCATCAGTCACCTGTAAAAGTCTACCTGTTCCCAGCTCCCAGTCATATCTCTGAGCACAGGTGCTAATGTGCTCTGCTTCATCTTTGTCCCAAGTTTGTTCAGGCAGGCTCCTCTGAATTTGCAGAATGTCTTGTGAATATGAAGAAGATTTTAGTATGCTTTCTCTGTTATCCTATAGTAAAAGTCAGAAGAGGTTTTGTGATTATCAAGAGATACCTGTTGATGATCAAAATTCTGCTCTGAGTTTTGTGTGCTCTTTAGGTGGCACAAATATGTTGCGATCTCCACTGTAAAAATCCTATGTGTGCAAAGAAATTAGTTCTTACATTTCACTGAGCCTTAAAAAATAATTTCTGGAAAACTGCAACAAAATACTGTTATATCTATATCTGAATAGAAATTGTTTCATTCTTTTAACAAAAAAACCCCCCAAAATTAATTTTCCTACTTGGACATTCTGCCACCTGGAGTAGTGGTTGTGGTCCTTATTCTCTCTCATAGAAAGGAGCAGAAAAGAGTACATGCCTCCTTCCTCCTGCTCCCTCCCCAAGCAGTGCTGCTCGCTTGTGTGCGTTCTGGGATGTGTGGAGTGGCCCAAGGATCAGGCCCACAGGAGGAGCATAGGGGCATCTGGTTCCTATCCCCGTATGGAAAACGCAGTTTGTTTTTACATGGTTTTCAGACTCATTGGTTTGAGGAAACAAATATTCTTCTCTTTTTTTTTTTTTGTGTTTTTTTTTTCCTCTCTGTTCTGGGACAAAATCAGAAGTTGAAATATTGGGATCTTCTGTCACATAGAGATTTTAAATCACTTGTATTTGTACTGCATGCTAATAAATGCTGAAACAGTTTGCAAACAAATTGGAGAAAAGCTGTGAGGATCATACACACAAACTTATTGACATGATTAATGGGCTATTGTTTGTAACACAATGGAAGGTGCAAAACCTTAGAACAACAATGATATAAAAAGCTTTATGCATTGTATTGGATACCTTGAAAGAATTGCAAGCCAGAATTAAGATCAGAAGTATCCTGGCAAAAGTGTTAAAGTGAATCTGACAGGTTGATTAATGTATTTGAAGTGTTTGAAGAAGAGCAGAGTGCTGGAATAGCGATTTTGAGAAAAAATAGAAGCAGGTTGGGTACACCGGGACAGGCTGTATTCCAGCACTAAATGGGGTGTACTACTTCCTACACATTTTGTAATAAAGACTTGTATAGGAAAAAAAGCCAGGTATACTCAATGCAGAGGACATCTTCTGATGTTGGTTACAGTCTTTCACAGAAACCCTGATTCTGTAAAGGATTTTAAACATGTGCTTAACTTTTTAGACACATGTTTAAGTCTTTTTGAGATTAATGGAGCCTCATAATGTGTCTAGATTGAAGTAAACATTTAACTACTTTCCAGCGGGGAGGGAGGGACACTTTAAAAAAATTGACTTTTGAAAAAGTAGGTTATGAAACAATATTTTAAAGATCACCAAAGAAGGATAAGCGACAAAATGTATTGGCTATATTGTATTTTGAGGACTGAGTGTGTGTCAGTCCTGCTATGTTTTGATAAATTACATTGTGTGTTGCTTTACTGACAAAGAAACAGAAATAATTTCCTAAATAAAATAGGAAATATTTTGTCCTTTTTTACATCTTGCTTTGGGTTTGCTTATCTGTCAGATACTTTTATGGCTTCCAGGACCCCCAGCCAGTGAAATATTGGTATAAGTAGGAAACTACTGTATTTGCCTAATGTTCTTTTCTACATTATTTTATATTTTATGCCAGAATGCTGTTAGATATATAATGCTAGAAAAGCAATTGCTTGCTTGTGTAATTGCTTAACACATGCTGTTAAGATTACTTGGATGTGGACAGTTTACTTGGCCCTGGAAAAAGTAGATCTACATGTTTTTAAGCTTGAAGATTCACTTTATTTCATCTGAACTCCTATATAACAGAAGATATACAGGAATTAGTGTGTAGTCTTACGTTGCGGCTGAGCTTCTGGAGTATATTGATCTACATTTATCCAGTAATCAGAACTAGATATGCTGATCAAATAGTAATTTTTTAAAGTCCTATAAGCAAAGGCAATGTTGCCTTTCAGCTTCACACATACCTTAAGAATGCATTCATCTCTCTAATCCTGTGAAAGATTAGAAATGGGACAAGATCTGAAGGCTGGTTTTTTTAAGACTTCCCCCAAAAGTTATTCAAAGTCCATGATTTATTTGAATGTTTTTGGTCAACACAGGTGTGGTTTTTTTGTGTTTTTTTTTTTTTTTTTTTTTTTTTTTGGGTTTTTTTTTTTTTTTTTTTTTCCCTGGAGAGGAGAGAAAATGACCCTTCAGTGCTACAGAATATGTATTGTAAAGAAGATAAGATATTTCTGGGTGCTCTGCTTAAAATTAAACTGAAAACTATCCCTCCCTAAAAAGACCTGTGTACAAGGAGATGTACTGTGAAACTGGAAGGCTCAGCATTTTAAAATTAAAAACAAACAAACAAACAAATGTTGTTTTACCTAGCTGGTCTCTGGAACTTACTGATGTACTCTTTGGCTGGGGAGGAGGAAGGACAGATTTTCAAAAAAGAAAAAAGAAACACAGAAATGGTGTGTGGACCACTTACATAAACCATCAGGAATACACATTACTGCAATGTTAAGGATGGGAGTTTAGAAAAAATCCTACAAATATGGGTGAGGCATAAACTACTCATGCCTTAAAAAAATCCCTCCTCCCCCCACAACAACAACAACAACAAAAATCCAAGCAAGCCAACTCAATCTTAACTCAGCGTTCTTCTTGGGGACAGGAGCACTTCTTTTGTCCAGAGAGAACAAAGGTCTTCCTCACCATACTGTGTTACTTGCAGGATGTTTAATGATAACTAGCAAGAGAAGAGGGGCCCAAAAAAGAAAGTTTAGTTTTCTGCAGATAAAAAGCTTCAGATAAGATTTGACTTTTTTTCCTGAAGCTATTAATCAAGCTTGGATTTGAAAATGGATGATTACAGCTGAATTATTTCCATGTTTATAAATCATAAATGATCCCATTTTATTTTGCATCTGTCACTTTAGGTTATGTTCTTGAATAAATGCTAACTTGTGAGTCCAGGTTAGTCCTTGGAGTAAACTGCATCCAAAGAAACAGGCTTCATTTCTGAAGTATAATTGGATTTGTGCGTTTGATCATGACTTTGATTATGGCTTTAAAAGGATCTGTTGATCTACAAGATCTGATTCAAAAGGTTGCTACATAATGAGTTACTATCTCATTGGTATAAAATGAAAGGTTTGTTTCATACCATAATTTGGGAAATGGTAAAAGCTTGTTGTCACAGAAGATGACATTAATTCTGTTAATTCTTTTGTGGGGTTCACATTGAGCAAATGAGAGACTTTTCTTCAAGTGTTAAAGCCTGATCCTCCGAGATGAATGGCTGTGAGTGTGCTGAACATCTTACAGGATCTGTCTCTTAATTACATTAATGTTTGTCTCACTTTTAAATGATGCCATTGACCAGTTATCTTCTAGCTCTGCCTCCAGTTTGGTATGAGGTGGAAAGTCTCCTTTACTAAGGAACTGTGTGAAAATGCCTTTTTGTGTTACATTTGTTGGAGTTGAACATTCAAATAGTGTTCTTGAATGCTTTTTATTGCTAGAATGATCATGACTACAGTTGGATTCACAAAGTGAATTTCCTTGTCCCAAAAGCACAGAGGATGAGCTGGTGCTGGGAGCAGCTGTCAGAGGATTTGTACTGCCTGGGTTCTGTTTTCCAGCTCCGTGACCTTGAGCAAAGTCACTGAACCACTCTGTGCCACTCTTCAGTGACTTTTGTGATGACTATCAAGTTAAGGTACCCAGCTCCCAGGGGTATGGAGCTAGCTTGATTAATGAGTTGGTAATGTGCTTTGAGATCCACTGATCTGACCTTTCAGCCTGTACTATCAAAGCGCTTGTCCCTGTCCTTATTTATGTGTGCAAACTGATAACAGCTGTCTCCTCTTGCTGTCTCCTAACCATGTCATCTCAAGTCCGTTTGCTGTGCTTCTGCTTGACTGCTGTCTAGTCACCTTTTCTGACCACTTTATTCCTCTACTGCTTTTGCTTTCTCCACTGTCTTAAAGCACAGGCATCTTTATTGTCACCTGAATAGCTATTGAGCCTCACTGACCTCTCAGGTTTAATTTTGTATGGCAAAATAACCCTCAGCGCTCTCTTCTGAGAATGTGCAGCCTTGAACATATTTCTTCATACAAGCATCTTGATTTTTGTCATGCTACCCCTCGTACTCTGGAAGAGTCTTCCTGCACAGCTCCTCTCCCCTGTCCTTTCCCGTTTGTCCTTTCCTAGGGTTCAGTTCAGGAAAATGCTGTGTCACCATCTCTAGAGCTCACCACAGACTTATGTGTGCAAGTTGTGGCACTCATTTCTGAGCTGTGCATGTGCTAAAGGACTTAGCAGTAAGATGTTCAACCTGCTATAGATTTTAGCCCTTAAATCTTCACTGGAAAACCTGGTTAGGGTCTTGCATTTGCCTTGCTGATATCCGTACCATTGTTTAGCCGGCTATAGTTATTACTGTAATAGAGCAATTGCACCTCCTCAGATAGCTTCTTTTATGCTTCTCTACTTGTTCACTAGCATAGTGTGAACCTAATTTCTTTTTGTTACTTTAAAAATTCCTTCAACCCCTAAAAGTTGTAGCATAGTGAAAAATGCTCTTAGAACTACACAGCAATCATGTTTAATTCCTTGTGCGGAATCTGGATTTTTCTGTTAGTAAGCAGAGTAAAAGAAAGAATAATTTTCCAGGGTTAGTTATATGTTGTGTGTATGTACATATATACGTATATGAACTTTTATGAAAATGTACTCAGAGGAAGAAATCTTTTAAAGGTTTATTTTCAAATATAACTACAATGAATAAAATGCTCTTGAAAGATAGGAACCGATCTAGAAAAGGCATTTTTATGCAGAACAGCCCAAGTACAATCACAAGCCTGTGATTGTACAGCTTTCATCAAGGCAAAGCCTTGATTGTTTGCACTGGAAGGAACTCAGGGCAAAATCATTTGGCCTGTAAATTTACCTGTTTTGATTAATGCTGCTTGCTGTTCCAAAGAATTGGTTCTACCCATCTGGTGCAGAAATGTAACTCTCCTACAAAGTCTTCATCCAAGAGTGCAAGCAATTGCATCACAGGATGATGGACACCTCAAAAAGAACATTCACATGCAATGGAAAGAAGGAAAGACAGACCAAACATCTGGATGAGGGTGGGGAGGTGAATTAGAAAATCTCCAGCATGGTGGTGAAGCCCAGCTGGAAGAATATGAGAAGTAAAAGTAGCTATAAAACATTTATGAGAATTTGTGGTAAAAGTTACTTGGCTACAAAACATTCTGCTTGTCATTCCACAATGACAGAGCAAGGAGATATGTAAGCTTTCCACATGGCTGATAAAACTGTATTCTGAAATCAATGTCCATACTAATATGTACGCCCATGTAAGTTACTTTTTTGATACTGCAAAAGGTAAAGAAAGGAGAGATCCCGCACTTCAGTACTGATGAGGTTGACAGACTTCATGGTTTTGGCTGAGAAACATAG
Organism: Balaeniceps rex; assembly: GCA_013401315.1. Classification (NCBI taxonomy): domain Eukaryota; kingdom Metazoa; phylum Chordata; class Aves; order Pelecaniformes; family Balaenicipitidae; genus Balaeniceps; species Balaeniceps rex. The sequence continues at coordinate 10,059 of VYZW01009066.1, read as the reverse complement.
GTCTTTAACTGAGGACTATATAAGCCCATACACTTACTTTTTCATTCTGATATTGTTACCCTTTCACATCCTAACAGAAATGACAACTAGATTTGCCTTTGGCTGTTGTTGAGGTCTTAAAAGTCAAGTATCTTGAATTAATTAATTCTGCCTGTGCTGTCTACTGGGGCAGAGTGATGGTATGAACAAAAGTTGTGCCTTGTTCTTCAGAATCAGGTCATCTTCTGGGCCTCAGCCAGCTGGGAACTTTTGTGGAAGCTCTGTGGACAGTCAGAGAGCTGACCTTGAGCCATGAGGTGCCAGAATAATATAGATGTTGTCATAAGTGACCGAAATGACAGACTAGAACTGAGCAGATATTTTCTAGGTGTCTAGAATGCTGACTTCTCAGTATTTTATTTCATTTATTTTAGTAGTAGTTTACAGAATTAAGTCACCCCTTTTGCCTGAGGGAACATTGAGCATCTCTAGGGAAACCTGTGAAGATCAGGTGGGATCCATACATGTGTAGAAAGCTTTCCTCATGGAGATCTTTAATGCCTAAATTAGGGAAAAACCTGTCTTAGAGCCTGACACAGTTTTCAGTAATTTGCAGAGCCTCACTGACACTTTGACTTCATTTTAGTGGGATGAATGTACACAGGGACTGGTGGCTGTGCTTGTCTTCACTGACAGACCAAAGCTGTCTCCTACCTAAGGTTGTAAAGACTTTCATGTGCATACCCACAAGTCTAGATTGCTTCTGTTGCCATCCTGTTTAACAATATGTAAGGGGTAACGAACAATATATTAAGTGGTAACAAGTGAAATGGCTCATATTTATTGACAGAAATAGACTGCAAACCAGATTAATTCGGCTTGTGGAGAAGAGGTCTGAGCTAGAGAATATAAGTAATAAGACTTGAGACAAAGAGCACAAGACTGTGAATTAATCGGTCTTTAAGTTGAAGAATAATATGAATCCAACAGAAATTATTATTTAGAATTTATTGGACTCAATGAAATTAAACCCAATATTAATACAATAAGTGCTTGAACTGTGGAAAAGAAAAGGCAGACCTGATTTACAGGATATGAACCTAAATGTACAACTAGTCATTTTAAGGAAAAAATAAGCAGAAGGTTAAACAAGAAACTGGAAATAGATTTACCTATGGCATCAAGATCTTTATCTTCTGAGACCTCCTTCCATAACAAGTACTAATGAAGAATGAGAACATTTTTTACTAAGGACAGTTGTAGCTGGGTGTCCCAGTTTTGGCTGGGACAGAGTTAATTTTCTTCCTAGTAGCTGGCATAGTGCTGTGTTTTGGATTTAGGATGAGAATAATGTTGATAACACACTGATGTTTTAATTGTTGCTAGGTAGTGCTTACGCTAGTCAAGCACTTTTCAGCTTCCCATGCTCTGCCAGGTGCACAAGAAGCTGGGAGGGAGCACAGCCAGGACGGCTGACCCAAACTGACCAAAGGGCTATTCCATACCATATGGCATCATGCTCAGTATGTAATCTGGGGGGAGTTGGCCGGGGGGCAGCGATTGCTGCTCAGGGACTGGCTGGGCATTGGTTGGCAGGTGGTGAGCAGTTGCATTGTGCCTCACTTGTTTTGTATATTCTTTTATCATCATCATTATTATTATTATTATTTTATCTTCCTCTTCTGTCCAGTTAAACTGCCTTTATCTCAACCCATGGGTTTTACTTCTTCCCCCACCCCCCCCTTCTCTCCCCCGCTGATTCTCTCCCCCGTCCCACTGGGGTGGGGGGAGGGTGAGTGAGTGACTGTGTGGTGCTTAGTTGTCAACTGGGGTTAAACCAGGACACTGGGGAAACATTAGTTTTTACAAACTTGAAAAGATGCTGAAAGAACTGAAAGATGTTGAGTGGTATTGTAGGTGGGCAAGAGTGGCCTAACTCAGAGAGAGGGGACAAATGACATATCAACAAAAAAAGAAACAGTTTAAGCAATCTGGACTTGCTTTCAAGTGACCAGATTGGACTTCCTAAATAATTGCTCTGGGATTGGGCTCTGATTTAATTGGTAACGTGTGTTGAAGCCAGAGCTGAAAGAACTATTTACAGCGAATAATTTATTTGATCAATGTCGTCCTCTTTTCTGTTCATGAATTATCCACAAACAGGTTTTTTCCCCACTAATTTGTTCATTATTCAAAATTGCTCAGCAAATGCATTGTGTGAGTGCTTTTTTGGGTCTTTTTCCTCCTTCTTTCTTTGGAAGGTTATGGTTATACAAGGAGGGTTTTTACAGTGGGACTCAAGAAACCTGAATGTTCTTTTTTAGTGTGCTTTTGACTGAGAAAATAACCCATTTTCTATGGGTTATTTGCTATATTTGCTGAAAATGTGAATAGTGCAGCAGCTTTTCCTTTTTATTCATAGGATTTTAGGCCGGAAGGGACTATTAGATCATCTACTCTAAGCTTTTTTTATGATGCAGATATAGTAGGAATTCATCTAATTTCTCCCATACTGAGTCCAATAATTTGTGTTTAACTAAAGCAGATTGGAACTTTATTTTAAAGCTTTTTCAGACAAATGGCTAAGTGCTTTATGAAGGGGTTATTATTCTATTTTCTTCTACAAGCTTGTGTAACTATTTGATGATCTTTATTTTTGTCACATGGGATTGTTTGTATTTGCTGATGTGATGTCTGAATCTTTTGGCAGCAGGGAGGACATGAGAGGCTTCATGGCCATGTGAAGAGTTCTTTTACAAACCTTCCTATCTGTTTCCCTGGGTATAGCTTTCCCACAAGCAACTTCACAAAGACAAAAAATGGAATAAATATCCAAGCAAGGCAAACGATGACCCTTGTGAATGCTGTCAAAGCAAATGTATGCTTTTAGTCAAGTTAATGTTTGTGAATTCTCCTTGCAGTATTTTCTCAGTGCTAGCCAAGAAAGACACTGTTAAATGTAAATTGTAGTGACAGTAATTTTTAAAAATTTGGAATAAGCCTTGTTACTCAGAAATCAGGATAAGTGCATTAGTCGCACAGTATTAAGATGAAAAATGTAGTGAGACGCTGCTTTCCACTGAGTTTGGATTGGAGTCCTTATGGGGCATAATATAGCACAAAAACATCACGCTTCTGGCAAAATTTGGTGGAAGTCCTGTCCGCACAAGTTTGGTGGAACTGTTTTTGTGAAGTGGAAATATCCAAGCTTCAAAAAATGCTATTTAATTGGAAAAGCTGTTCCCTACAATAGATCAAAATAAGGGATGTCTACTTTCAGTGGTGTGCCTGGTTATATCTCCTGCCAAAACCCCCACAGCTCTCAAGTTCAAATTATGCTGCGGCAGCATTGTTGTATACAAGGAAGCTGTCCTTTAAAACTGATACGAAACTAGCATGGTCAGATCATCCTGAGCAGTTTGGTTGCTGCAGTTTGACAGGCGGCCAGGCAGCTAACCCACTCACCACAGCTGAACTGCATTAAAGGGCTGCTTGGGACCTCTGTGTGCACCCCACTTCTGAAGCGGTGGTTTCGGCTTGCACATTTTACTTCCCTGCTGGAGTGGGCTGTGGCAAGCACGAGGGTAGTTACTGCAGCTCAGCTGTCAAGTCAGGTCCCGTATGTCTGACTGTGTGTGGCCGTGTGGACAAACCCTAAAATACCCTGTGATGTGTACGCGCAGTTCTAACCATCCTGCTTGCTGCCTTATGCAACCAAAATGCCTTCACATGTAAAGATCGCTACAGCCTCCAGGGATCTTATCCTTGCCACAAGCCTTTGAGAAGTGGCAGTGCAATTGGCCTCATCTTGCAGGTGGACAGTCAATGCACAGATTGAGCGTCTACAAGCTTTGAAAAAAAATTTGGGTCCGTAAATTCCCTTTGTTCCTCTCAGATCAAACAACAAAAGTTTAGTAAGTAAGATTTCCATGCGAGCATGGGGTATAAATAACTTCAGAAACGTCCTTCTGATAGTTGGATTCGTCTCGCCTACCTCTAGCAATTTCAGAGAGGTTGAGCCTGAACAGATGGAGTATTTCTCCTTTGCTAGTGGAGGACAGTGCATCCAACTGCTTTAGGATGTAGTGAGGGCTTGTCTCATCCCCAGTCTGCTGGAGGGGCCTGATTTTCTTCACTGACTTTTAAGCAGAACTAAATGAATAGATTAGATTACACACCTGACTTTTAGACTGCTAAAATGAAGTGAGATGAATGTCACCCCAAATTATTTGCCTCAGAATGGCTGTGATAAAGCAGCTGCACCTGATGCATTAACAAGTAGCCATACTTTTTCTCTCTCAGCTGAAGAAATGGTCACTTACCACATTTTCCTAAGCAAGCAGAAAGGTCTGTGACATACTGGAATGTCAGTAAAAAGGTGCTTTTTAATTCTCAAGGACTGGCTTTTTGTGGGTGTTTTTGAACACTATGCTGAATCTTTGAGTTGTTAGGGACATGACATTATATAGTGACTGAATAAGGGACACTCACCTTCATCATGATGCAGATAAGGTATTAATTCAATTTATTGTGATGAGACCAAGATCAAGTCTGCTCTGTATGTGAATGGGACAAGGGATTGCTTGAAGCATCAGGTTACTTTTTCCTTTGACAAATCAAGTGTCTTGGCAATAAAGGCACTACCTTGCCAAAGGAAGCTAGTGAGAATGATGACCCTGCATTTGGGAATTGTCTCCGTATAGCTCTGAATGGATACACAAACAGTTCTTTATATGGTCTGTGACCCTTCTGTTTTTTGTGATCTTTGCTGTTAGAAGATATAGCATCTCTGGGGGAGTGTTAGGAGGCCACTACATACCTTCAGGTGAGGTGCCTTCAGGTGATGAGCCGTGTGTGATAATTTATGGAACAGCGTCCTTGTAATATTTTATACTGCTCAAATGTTCCAGATGATTATAGTCTCCAGATCTGCAGTTAAATTATTATCCTGATCAGAAATTTAATTGCTCTCACTTGTCTTGTTCTGTATGTGCTTTTGGCAGAATGACAGCACTTTCCATCACTGTTTCTCCATCCATTGAGTGATACAAAATATGTCTTTAAAATCAGAGGAAAAAAATATTAATGGGGGTTATGTTGCCTGATAAAGTGCTTTGTTGCTCTTTTCTGATCTGATGGTAGTACAAAGTGCACTTTAAATATTTAATACTGTTCTTAGAACAAACTGTGAATTTTAAAGCTGCAGTTTTAAACCTGAGGTGAAATTAAGTTTAATCAGTGTTTAGATCCCAATGTCTTTTGATATTTTTCCCATCCTTTTGTGTTTCAGCACAGATTAATAGTTTATAACAAACTCATTGAAGGCAAGATAGAGAACATGGTTTCTGCCATAGAAGAAGGAATGTTGCTTCACTAGGAATTTTATTTTCCATACAATAAATTGTCTTAGCAAAGCAGGAGTCAAAATCAAAGCTAGACAGTTATGATCTAAGTTTGCCAAAGCAGAGGGAAAAAAAAAACCTCTGCTGAAACAACACCGTCCACACAAACCAGAAAAACCAAAATGTTTGAACTTTTAACATCACTGGGTTTCGAAACTGCTGAGAAATTTATATTTCCTCTTTCAGTAAGTTAGAAACTGTTTCAAGTGGCAAGGCTGTATGTATGAATACTTATGCTCGTTGTAGTATTGAATAGATGTGGAATGATGCTGCTGATAATTTATGGTTTGAAAAGTCTGAGCTTTGTTGTTTCTGAGGCAGATGAACCATATGTTTTGCAATAAATACTTTTAATTGTAGTAGTGAAAATGATTGTAACTGGTTTTGTTTGTTGTTATTTGCACAAACATATGACAGAAAGCAAGTGAGATTAAGACAGGGTGTATTGTAGAGTCTATTAAAACAACAACAGCGTGGAATGCCAAGAGGAATTTTTAGACATGAGGGCCTTAAAACAGCAGTTTGAACCAATTATTTTAACTATAGGTGAAGCAAAGGTAGGAAGAGGTAGATATTTAAAAAATATCTATAATACACAGTGTTATATCTAATATGTAGAAGTATCTTCAGCTATATATAGAGCTCCATAGGTTTAAAAGGGGTAGTTATCATTCTCCTGCAATAACTGTTTGAAAAATAAGCCTTCAGATTGGGATTTCCAAGTGGAAATTTTTCTGCATAGCATGGCAAGGAATTAAGCTGCAAGTTCAAATGTGGAAATATTCTTGCTGCCTTCTTTGAGAAGTTCATAGAATATTTTTCCTTCGAGCAAACGAATTCTTTGCTTGCCTTTAAATCACGCAGAGATACCCCAGCTTACCTAGCTTTGAATGAGTTGGGGAAGTAATAGAAATGTTGTGGCCGTGTCACTCAAAGTCTGACTGGGAACAAATCTTCTGCCTCTTGGCAGGGCCAATTAATCCCATCCTACCTGAGCTGTACCGCACCTGGCACCCAGCCTGGGTCTCTCAAAGCAAGCAGGGCACATCTGCTGTGTTGCATCACACAGAGTCTTGAAATAAAAGTTGGGGTACAAATCACACTTTAAGTACTGGGAATATTTGCATAAAAATAAGCTTTTGATTTTTCTTCAAAAAAAGTTCACTAACTCATGCTGTCCAAAAGCAGGAGCTGAATCCTTTTGCATCATAATCATCTCCATGACCACCAGTTGTGATATTGCAGAGAAACATACTGTAAATTATTTTTAAATTATAATAAGTATAAGCCACACAAGAGGAAGACAAATTCACACAATTGGGAAGGTGCTAAAGTTCCCAGACATCTTAATTTTCCAGAGCAGTGTTAGGCCCTGGAATCTTTTTCTCTGTAATGTGTTTCAACATGGATGCACTCTGAACCGATTAAAAAATTTCCAGCTTGGTGGTGGCTTTTACTGCTGCTTATAATTTGCCCAGATGTAGTACTTTGCTACTGTTTGTACAGTCTCAGTGATCCCTTTTTCCTTTACGCATTTCCCCTTTTGTTCTAGGAAAGCACTAACTGGCATAGAAATAGACTTGGATTTCTTTCTCTGTAGTACAGCGCTTAACTACAGTGACCGGGCCAGTCCAGCCTGCTTATTCCTTCACCTGTATTTTCAAGCTCCTCTGGGTAATTTGATCCCTTCTGACGCTTCTTGATGCCTAAACTGGCTTTTCACAGGGCAGCACTTCTCCTTTGTGACTGACAGAGAGATCTGTTGCTGTCAGCATGGATTTTCTCCAGCTATTTCTCCTGTTGGTACTTCTTTGCTCAGTCCTCTGACTTACACCGTTTTTCAATTCTCTGTGCAGCTTCTTTTTTCCCTAGAGAATCTCCTTCCATCTTTGGTCACACTCCATCTGCCTTCCCTCTTTTGTCTGTCCATGTCTCCTTCCCAGATTTACTTTAAATTTCCCATTCTTTCTTTCTTTTTCAAAACTCTTTGCCCTCTTCCATATTACTAACCTGAACGGAAAACATGTGTCACTTGGTGCACATGCTGTCTAATCCTTTTCCTAACTGCACAAAGCCTTCAATGCAGAGCTTCTGAGTGGCTTCCTAATTTGTATTTTCTCAAGCTAGAGTTTTCTAATGTTAATGTGAACATTGGAAAAGTCTTCCCCTCAATGGGGACTTCTATCAGGGCTTTTTGACTCTCGTACTTGCTTTCTAAGCTCATAAGCTGGGAGGTAAGAGGGGAAGTTTTTGATAGACGATCAGTCTCGCCATGCTTCCCCAAGTTTCATGAGAAACTTGAAGCTGAAATTCTGAAATTGTCCAGCTACAGGACTCCTGTGACTATTACAATTTTTTTTTTCTTTTAGAACAGATTTCTAGTATTCTTTTATGGAACAAAGCTTTACTTCATAAATCCAAGAGTGTAAGCTTCTCTTCCAACAACAGGCAAATAAAAAGGACCCCAAAGTAGTCATTATTATCTTTCTTCTGCCTGAGTCCAAGTTTAGGCTTTTGAAGCAATTCAGTTCAACCATATTGTTGAGTGAGTTCCAGAGAGAAGATCTGTGAGGAGAGAGGAAAATAACTTTGTGTTGAGTTGATGGGAGGAGTTACTAAGAATTTTGGATCCAAAGCAGTGTAAACAGTGTTAAATTGTGTTGTTTCTGGGGAATGATTATTATGTTAAGCCTTGCTGGAGCTTGTGTTTGTAGTACAAGGCAAATAAAAACAGCCTGCAACCTGTGAGCTGTTTATTATTAACTACATATTTTCTATGGCAGCTCCTATCAGTGTTGCAGCTAAAAGGATATGCGTTGGGGAGAACATTGGAAGGAATTAGCTGAAACGAACTGGGGTATTTTGTTTTTAGAAAATTATAATGAATGCTGACAATTTCTGGATGAAAAAATGAAATAATCTTAGGGGAAACAAAGCTGAAGAAAAATATTGAAAGCTTGCACACAGTGCCTTATTCCAACAATATAAGTTGGTTTGGGGTCATCTCTAAGAAAAAAGGCAAATCTTACTGGAATAAAGTAACCAGTTGGTATAAAATAGTATATTAAAAATGTTTAGGAATTTAGACTTAGACTTTAAAGTACACTTCAGGGATCTGGGGATCTAATTCCTATTATTTTCCTGAACTTAATGGAAGTCTCTCTGATTTTAGCTCCTTTGCCCTACCAGATTTGGACATGGATTTTTACAGTAGCAGAACAGGAGAAGAAAATAACTGTTATCCAAGATCATAAAATGTCTCACCACTTTTACAATTTCTGTCCACAAGGAAAACTGAGGTTTAGCAACATAACCTTTCTTTAGGTGGAGTACCAATCATGTATAGACCCTGTGGCATTTACTAGGCAGCACATTGCCCAGTACTTGATGATTTGTTCATATGGGGCTTGGTATTGGCACTTATTTTTTGTTTGCATTGATCTTACTGAATTCAAGGTATTCTGCAAGCAAACTATTGCAATGGAGTGAATGGAGTGTTGTGTTAAAAGTCATATGATCATCTCATCACCTATCTTGATCTTTATTTACGATCAGTGTATGCTTATTCAGTGTTGTGTTTAACTTACCCCTCCAACAGTGAGGGTGACAACTATGACAGAATCCTATGGTCTTTCAACTGCTAGGCTGGCTTTATAGTGTTGTGCTAATAAAGGTAAGATATGGTTCTATCTGCATAAGTATATCTAGGCTCCAATGGAGTGCATGATGTCATCATGGATGGAGTCATGGATAGCCTAACCTAGATGACATTGACAACAGTAGCAGTGAAAATGTATCAGTGAGATTTTCATTGTGGACTGCGTTAGTATAGGTATGTCTCACGGTTAGTGGATTCTGCCCCTTATGCTGCTCTTTTCTCTAGCTAAATTAAAGCTGGAAGGGAAATAACTGCTGATAGAATAGCTACAATCATAGCTGTATAACTGTAGATTATGCAGTCCATTAAGGATAAAGAGATAAGTTTGTTATATCCTTAGCATTTAGACCTGCAGATTTCAGAATGGAAGTTAGTAGCATATGAGCACCTTTGCTATGTCCATTCATTTGCTCTAAGGCAGAAGACATAGGACTGAGAGGACAACTTGTCTTATTGTCGTCGTCCTGATTTGATTTCTTTAAGTCACACCATCACTCTGTTTCTTTGTCTTCACTGACTTGTCTGTTTAGACAGGAAGCTCCCTAGGACAAACCAGTTCCTCACTGATAGTGTGTACAGGGTTTAGAGCTGTGTTGTGCTAAAGTCATTTGGAACTCAAAGAAAACTGAAATTTTTCTTAGTTAACTTCAGAGATCTCAGAAATGCTAGTCACTGCCTAGATTCCATCTGTAGGCAACAGGGTAGAGTGAGGGATCTCCACTGTACAACCCATCTTAAGGATTTTAGACACCTATCTTAATGTGAGGCATTTTGTGACCAAGATG
>VYZW01009065.1:3757-14472 GCA_013401315.1 Balaeniceps rex | reverse complement strand
CTGTTCTTTTAAGATACAGACTTTTTTAATCCTAATTTATATTTGCATTTGTTACTAAAACCAGCTAAGATTCCTGGTATTAAACACCAGCTTTGTAGATTATGAAGCATAGCTGTACATATTGGTATTCCAAGAAGTAATTTTGATTTCATTTTCTGAAGAAACTTTAGTAAATAAAATCTATTTTTTTTCTGCTTCTGAGCTTAATAAAAGGCGTATTCAGGTTTTATTATGCAAACCTTTGGGTTTTAGTGTGTTTGATAGCTGAATATTACAACACTGACGTAGCATACATATAAATAATTTTTGCTGTTAAGTCAGTCACTGTAGGTAGAAGACTTGCGTGCTTCCCTCCTTACCAGTACACCTCTGTGTTCCCTGCCTATGCCTCTATGAAGACTTTATTTTGAAATTGATTTACTCCTGTTGCTTATATTGTGCTTCTGTAAATAGTAATTGGGAGTGCTGGTATGATTCTGAATGAGAAATACTCAAATAGAAAAACAGTAATATCCTAGCATGAAAGAAAGACTTAAGTTTTCATGTTGCTTGATACAGAAGGTTGAAGAGAATGAAGTGGAAAACTCATCAGGGAAATTGTTTCTTTAAAATCATGCAGAAGCCTTTTTGACAAAGAACAAATCTCTTAAGACCTGTTCTTTGAAACATACAATACCTGAAGCATGGTATCACTTCTTTCTTTCTTTATCATATTTCAGAATTCAGTTCTGCAATAATTTAACTCTGCTAGTGTTAGGTTTGATTTGTCTCTTTTAAAATTTTGATGATACAGCAGAACAGTTAAGATTTGTAATTTAAAAGGGGGGGGGGCTTTCATTATTGCTATTACTTATGCACCAGAAAAAACAACTGCTTGCTATTTGTGCAATCATGTTTCTAACATGGAGGGAATTAAAAGTGCATTTGCTCTAGACTAAAGTTCTTACCTATGTTGATTTAAAAAAAAACCAACCAACCAANGGCACTTCAGCAAGAACCTAAAAATAATGGTGTAAATTTTTACTGGTGGATTTTCTATTTCCCTGGAATATTTTCCATAAACCTTTATGCTCTTTTTGAGAGTTTTATGTAATGTTTTGTTCATGTTTTACAGATTAACTTACTTTGACTTCCATATATAACCTCTGTTGTACATGTTTCCTTGAATAAATGAGGTGCATACCATGCATGAGTCCTTGCTTTGTTGTTGCTAACACTCATGTGAAATATTTTAAATTGTGTGCATTCTAGCTTTTGAAACGTGCAAATTTAATGCTAGGAAAAAACAGCCTATGTTATGTGGTAGCTGTTGCGTGTGTTTAAGTGTTTCGGTTCGTTATTGTGCTAAGCCTTTGCTTTATGAAAGCATTTAAAACTCATGCTTGACTTTGACTGTTAGTAGTCTTGCTTCAGTAGAAGGAAAAATTGGTTAATATCTGATGTGATCTGTATGGATAAACCTTTCCATGTTATCGGAAGGCATTGGGAACTTTGCATCAGCCAGTTGTCTCTAAACCTGTAGGTAGCTTGCAGGATTAGGGCCTCATTGTGCTGTGAATAGTTCATCAAATATATATGCAAAGTAGTCATTTGGTAGTTTTGAAATCATTAAAGAGGAAGAAAAATAGTGAAAAATCAAGGCACACCTAGTACATTCTGAGTAATGTACAGACACTTTGGGATTAAGGACTTCAGACATTGCTGTTGTAGTCACCATGATGATGGGAAGCTTAAGGCTCCTCTTGAATTTCACTATATATACTTTAAAATACTTCTGTTAAATTTTGTATATGTTTGAGAAATGCAGGTAAATTACTAATCCTCATCTCAAACACCAGTAGATATTACAGTTAATGCAGTAATATTTTGACTGTCAGTGGCTCCTGTGTAGGTGATTCATTTTTTTTTTTCCTCATCTGTTGCTTTCAGTACAGTATTCTAGAGTTGTTGGTACCACTGCTCAGAGCGTTGTAAAGCCAAAAGCATAACCAAAGTTAATAGCAGCAACCATCTTATTTCCCTTCACTTTGAAATGTTTAAAATAGAAGATTTTAAAACGCTTTTTGAAGTAGATTCTGGAGACTTACCTAGATAAGGCAGAAAGTACTAAACTAATGTTTGCTGTAGCTTTTCCAAGTTAAATGCTGCCTATATGACAAACTTACTCATGTTTCACATTTTTTGTCCTAAACTGTCTGAATGTTTTGATGCTTTTATAAGAAGCTGCATTAAATTGAAACTGAGAACTAGGTAATTAAAAATCAGTACTAAGTCAGTGTATTAATTTGATATGCTTTAAAAATTGAGTTTTTGAATTGAAGTTAAATGAGTTGCCTGAAATGTTTAAGCTCTGAGGAGCTTGTAATTTTCTGGGGTTTCTATGTAATTTAGAACCAAATATAAACATATTCTAAGTTACGTAGTTATCTTAAAGCGTATGCCTGAGATCAGTTTTGGGGCATTGTTCAAACTCCCTTAACTGTGCATTGCTCGTTGTTATACTTGTGTTTTTAGAGCTGTTAGTTTTCAGCTATTCTGATTGGTTTATCCTCGCATGTTCACTGTCCTGGTTGCAGCATGAAGCGTGCCAGTTCTCTGAATGTTCTTAACATGGGTGGCAAGGCTACTGAAGATCATTTTCAAGTAAGAAGCCCTACAATACTCTTACGGAAATAGATATCATTAGTAGGGTTTGGGATAAAAAGAGTATGATAAATAATAAAACAACAAACTCCTAGTGATTGGTAAGATCCTACCTCAGTAAGATGTTTAAAGCATATGCTTAAGGCATCGTTCTGTAACACCTTTGTGAATTATGCTTACTTTTAAGCACGTGCTTAAGTCCAACCAGTAAAGAGCATTGGCTTTTATGATGTCAAGCAGTCTCTGGCTTTGGACCTTCTAACTATTTCAGTGATATGAAACTTCTGGATTCTTACATTCTTGTAAACACTAATTAAAAAACCAAGAACTTCTAAAGCCCAGTTACTAAGTATTTTTTACTTCAGCCCCTTTATTGCAAAGGACCCAATCATCTCAATTGCTGTACATTTTCAGATTCCCTTAAATGCGACTTCAGTTGTTTCTGAGTTTGTAGAGGAGCAGTCTCTAAAAGGTTGTCTGATCTATGTTATGCTTCTGCTAATATAAAACCTTATTTTGCTTAACTGTATATAGTGTGCCCAATTGCTACTTCCCATTTCCTGTTTTTACCTAATAAGTCACTGTTTCTTATATTGTCAAATAAGCTAGCAATGTTCTGCGTTCTAAACACTGTTTTGCGTTTTACTAACACAGTAACTGCAACTAATTTTAGGAAGATAAAATCGCTTCTGTACTAACAAAACTGTATGTGAGGATCTTCATCACTATTTGTCCTACAGTGGCAAGAAAGCCCAAACTGTATGGCTCTCATTTTACTGTTGAGTGGCATAAAGGTGTCTTAACTACATTATCTCTAATGAATGTACTGCAGAGTCTTCTGTGGTGTGAAATGTATGCAGAACTTTGCTTAGGGTGAACTTCAGCCAAAAAAAAAAATCCAGGCTAAAGCATAATTCTTCGCAGCAACAGCACCAAGGTTTCAAAATGTCATGCCCTAGGTGCCCCTAAACTGGATCCTTAGTATATCACTGATGTGACTTCCAGAAGAGCCACTTATTGTGTGTGTGTACATTGCGATATTAAAATCAGTTCTCACTTCTTGTGAACTTTCCTAGTTCACCCACTGTAGACACTCATGGCAATTCCCATAGATGGGCTCTTGCATTTCTGGTAAGACTTGGGTCAGGACTGTAAAGGGTGTATATATATATCAGTAGATCTTTTCAGTTTTGCTAGTTGAAAGTTGGGGAAAAAGATGTTTATTAGAATACGGAAGAGTGTCCCTACCCAACATGAACAAGGCCAGTTCTCCGTAGTTCCTTGTATTTGTTTGTTCCTGTTTGTTAAAACTAGTAATTCTGTTTATTTGCTTGAACTGTCTGGATGTCTGCTTAATTTATTTCTTTTGTTTTTTCCCCCCCCCCCCCTTCACACAGGAACGAAATAATTGTCTGACAGACTCAAGAGCTCTGAGTGTCAGCCATACTGATTTGGCGCATTGAGATTCTTGGACAGAAGCTAGCTCATATTCCTGGGTGAATAAAGAAGCACTGAGACCTTCAAAGCTTTGGTTCCTCATCATGTTGTATAGGAACACCTAGTTTGTAGATTTTATTGTGGTTTTTTTTTTCTAATGGACTGCTGTTTTTACTTTTCTAAATAGGAACAATTTTAAACACAGCATTAGTGGGTATTTTCTTCTAAAAGAAAACGATATAGATACATATTGCTCATTGCACTGCTCCCATTCATGCTACTTACGTTGATTTCTTTAATAGATCTGCATATTACAGCAGCCAAAAAAAAAAAGTAAAAATACAAACATATTTAAAGCATACCAAAATGCAAAGATGTTTGAAAATGCAGGCAAACTTAAATGTGTAGCACTAAATACATACAGTGCTGGAATGAGAAAAGGATAAATTTACGTGCATTACTGTATAAATTCAAATTGAACATACTGTATTTGTGGGGCTTTCCTTCACACCACGGATTATTGTAATGTTAGAAACCTTACCTGGTGAAACAGCACTTAGACACGGCTTACTTAACCACTAGATTGAGCTATTAAATTTTACAGAAGAGATGGTTGGGGTTCCATTACATATAGCATGAATCGCAATACCTGTGACCATAACTTTGATACTTGTTGATGTAAGTCTTAGGGCACAATAATCGATGGAGGTGGGATGGTTCATGTTGATCAGGAGGAGTGGAAAATGTTTTGACCTTTACCTTGTATGGGTGACAAATACTGAAGTTTTGGACTGCAACTGTCCCAGAGCAGCCGCTGTTGCTCTTAGGGAAACATCAAGCCTCAGGTTGACTTTCTTGCTTGTCCACTGGAATTCACAATCCCATTTGCTGTTTGCTGAAAGTGCTATAGCGTTTCCTTATGCTGATCCCAGATCCTGCCTTTCTCCGTAACAGCTGATGACAGCAGAAGCAGGCAGCTGCATGCTAGGCTGTTACGCTGTGGAGTAGCTGCTGTGCAAAGGACCACTCAAATCTGAAGGGCCCCTGCAGAAGCACTAGATGGCCATAAGTGGCAAGCAACTTGTTTGACCACACATCCATGTTAAATCTACTTACGGTTAATATATATGCTGTCTGTATACAGGACTGCTGCTGGAACTAAGTATGTATGTTTTAAGTATTCTATAGACACTAGTATTTCCTTTTGCTTTTCTGTAAAGCTTGTAATTTTGTTCATCTTTTGTAAAAATTCTTATTCATGTGAAGTTGGATGAGAAAGTAAAAAAAAAAACAGCGTGTGTACAAATGTATTTGTGGTCATAGTTGTGAGTTGGAAAACGCCAAATGAAGTTAACTTTGGGAAAAGCTGGAATATTCATTCACAGTTAGCGCCAACTGAAGGAGGTAAAACACAGGGATGTAAGCAAGTTTTAGTATTTGAACAGGCTGTGAAGAGTCATTAGAATTAGTACTTTGTAGAAGTATTTGAGTGGCTTTGCATCTGGTTTTAAGTTGTGTTGCAATACCTGATGCAAAAAGTTGTATGTGTAATGCACTTGACTATGTTTACCAGGAGGTACCTTATTAGCATCTCTAAAGAAAGCTGCATATGGTATACCTGCTCTAAGGACAGTTTAGGAACGGTGGGGTATGATGCTGCTAATATGTAGAAGTTTTAGCACAGAGTAGTGCAATTCATTAATGAACTCGAGCAAGAACAAGTTGTTGCTCAGTTATCTTAACAATATATGCTCATATAATGTAGACTCTTGAGTTTTAATCTTTTTATTAAGAGCTTTTTATATTAAAAAATATATATAATATATATACTTTTTTCCCCCTAAAGCAAACCATGTTATATACACCCATTGCTGGATTTGGTTCTGTGCAGAACACCAGATGAGCTAGCTTTGTGCAAAGAACCGTACACAGGTTGCTGAGCTGGGTGGGTACCGGTGTCCAGCCGAGGGGCAGGAGAGCCCGGCCACAGGCATCATTTGCCAAGCAGCCTGCTCTGGTGTTGTCAGCCCCTCTGGCAGTACCCGGGAGCCACATGCTGCAAGCAGCCCTGGCAGTCCGCCTGTTTCGCACCAGCACGGTGCTACTGCCATGGGAGGGGCTCTGTAGAGTTCCATGTTTCGCTTAGAGACCATTAGAAAAGTCTGACTTCCAAAAAAACCCACAAAACTTTAGACACAGAACTGGTTTTGGTAATAGGGAATTACTTAAAAGAAACTGAGGAATGTTTTCTATGTTAATCTTTTAACTTTGAAGGAAAACTATTTTTGCAGCCTCAAAAAAAAAAAACCCAACTTGTGTAAATAGCAATAAAATATTTAACCAAAATTACAATGTACATTAAGTTTTAAAATGCAAGACCATGATATGCTGATGGTGATAGTGAGGGAACTTTCTCATTTAGGATCGTACTGTTGGTGGCATTACTAGTACTATGCTTTTAAATGTTTTAAACCTTTATATAGTATTTTAAAGTGTGTTGGAAGATGAAATGTTGAGCTACTGCTTACTAAACAATTCTATGGTTAACTTTTTTCCAGAGAAGAAACAAATTTCAAGACTCCTCTAATCCATAAATGATAGCCAGGTCCTTACAGTTATGAGCCAATGAGCTGTTTGCTGTTTGAGGAAAAACTTGTAAAGTACAAAACCAATTTTAAGGTCAACCTTCCTTGTGTTTGCATCATGAATTAATGAATGTCAGGACGTGGTTTGTATACATTCAGATTTCAGGTGGGCTTCTCAGTTGGCTTTTATGTAAGATTTTCTTTCTGAATTTCCTGTTTCAGTTGTAGCTAACAGTCTGCATAAAGTATAAAACCAAAATACCCAATTGTGTAATTCCTGGATATCTTCAGTACCGATCTAAATCAACAGCTCTGATGAAACAGAAGACTAGAAAAGACCTTCAAAATTGCCAGACGTGTTGTTAAGAAAACTGCAGCCTTGGTAATGCTATTTTGGTTTTAACCGAGCATGTTTGTCCTTGCCCAGAATTGTAAGGGTGAACTTCATAAAAAACTTACGAAGGACTCCTGGTGAGGCCAGTTCCTCTAGATTCTCCTGTGGTTAGTTCTTCTGGGGTACACAGTCAGCAAGGGTCACACGTAGGATGAATCGTGCATTGACTTGTTAGATAGAAAGGTGCCTGTTGCCCTTCTGGCTCTCTGGTTGTGCACTAGTCTTTAGGAATATTGGCAATTTTGTTCTTGAGCTTAGATCATCTTAAATACTACTGTAAAATGTAACTGTTTCATGATTTGATCCTTCTAGAGGACTAACTGAACGATTGCTGTGATGTTTGTGCTTGCAGTTACTGCAGTGATAGAACGCAGCACTTAACGGAAAAGCAACTGGACATGTTATCTAGAGTTTGTACCTTTTCTTTAAACAAACACCACCCCCCAAGCCCTCCTAAATGGTAGTAAATTAAAATGGTTTTAAACTTTACAAGTATTTGTGCTTAAATTGTACCATTTGAATCCAGTAATTTTGAAAATGGTGTGGTTCTGTTGTAAATATATAGTAAAAGGGGTGTGCAGTGCTTCTTTGAAAGTGTGTTTACAATACTTGATGAGTTCAAGTTACCTTAGTTTTTGTTACGCAGGTCATGTATTTTGTCTGAAAGCTGCTAAAAGAATTGCATTTTTGGTAATGTTAGCCTGTACTGAGAGAATAAATGTTAAAAGATGTGATGCTGTGAAGTTTACGGTTTCATTGTAGCAACTTTACATTGTCACAGACTTATAGAAGTATTGGTATAAACATTGGCTTTTTTTTTTTTTAAATAGTTTAGAATTGAAGGAGATCTTGAACATCTACATTTGATTATTCCCCCCCTTCAAACCATTCACTATAGTCTCAGTACACTGAATAGTCAAGGTCACTAGTTTTAAAAAAACAAACAAACAAACAAAAAACCCCCCAAAAAACCAACCCAAACAACCCAAACTGAAACAACAAAGCAAGAAGCAAAGCCCAGTGCCACCATCTGACAGAGGTCAAAAGACCTGAGTTTCTGGGAAAATGCTTACACTTATCATGAAGCTGCAAAACTGTTCTTTAGTTATGGCTGCTTTTAAATAAGAAATATTTAGAGTTGGAAGTTCATTTAACACTCCAGCTACATCAGAAAGCTCGAAGCTGCTCTAATGGTTGTGCTGGTACACACAATTGGAGAGACACCAAAAATCATATACAGCATGGAACAAGCATAGTGAAGTCGTTTTTAAAACCAGATCAATCCTTAGGCTCCCTATATTTATATTCAAGTCACAATTCAAGTGTGGGAAGTTATTGAGTCTTTAGTTTTAAATGATGTAGAAGCGTTATACCGTAGTGGTGGTAGGTTACAGTGTAATTAAGCCAGATGAGTTCTATGCAATCAGGAATGCTATTTTCTGTTTTCTAGGACCTGGTTTAAAAACCAAAACCAAACAACAGCAAAACCAGAAAACCATTTGTAATGTCAGTGTATCCTTGAGAACTTCCCCCCTGCCCTGCCTTGATATGTGGATTTCATGTTTGATTTTTAAAAAAAACCAAAAACAACAACAAAAAAAAAAACCTTCCAAGATTGGCTTTAAGATGCTGCATTTTGGTCTCCATGTGTAGTTACTGCTTGTCACAGCTATGGATGAAATCCCAGTCAGAGTTCACCTCTTTATCTTACCCCATAAAACTGTGTTGAAAATAAATTTTCACAAATGCTATTTGTAACAAATAGTAGTAATTCACTGTGATTTCATCAAGAAACCTGTAATGAGATTGTTCAGTGTGTTTTACTACACCTGTTTTGTTAATAGGTCAGTTTTGTAAATTCTTTATCTTTACCAAGCACAAATGAATTTGATTCTACTTTTTCAAAGCAACGTTTCCAGAACCCTGTATGATCTTTCTGCTGAAAAAGGCCTCTTCAAATGCATCACAGATGTGTAGATTAATTTGAAACTGTTAAAAAGTTTCTCAAGTTGTCATTCAATGTTTCTTTTCAAAGTGTAGAAAAATATTTAAATGTAGTCTTACAGGATAAAGATGATATACTTAATATGTTCTAGAATGTAAATCTTCTTTGTAAAAACTACTTCAGTTTTTTTCCTGTATAGAAACAAATCTCAGTTGTGAAATCCAAAGATGAATAAAGCTGTATAAAGGGAAGGTTCTTAAATTGCATTTATTAAAACTTAAGCATGTTTCAACACTTTTGACACAAGGCTTCAAAGAGGGGGGTTTGTACCCCCGAAGCTGTACTAATGTCAGATGAACAACATCCTGGATTTCTGACTGTAGCTGAAGAAAGGGCTAGGAACTGCAGCTGAACACTCAACTGCTGTGAGTGATTGACTGTTGACTGTAAGCTCGGGGGTCGGTTGCATTTTGTGTGTGATGATGAGCTAGGAAACGTACTGTAACGTACTCTGACTTAGATACAGGCCTCCAGCTGGAGAGCTAGATAACCAACATGGGCAATGACAGGAAGACTTGCTCAGGCAAGATGTCACTTAAATTTTTTGGTAAAAGTGTTTTTCATCAAGTAAACGGGGACTTTGGTTACAGACCCACCAAACTCTCTTTAACTTGTGACTCTTTAACATGTCTCATTCCTACAAGCAGTCATGCTGTGAAAAGAGCTATCAAAATATTGCAAAACTGAGCCTTAAGATGTGTATTGGAGTTCACGGTGAGGCAAGCTCCTGGGATTGGAGCTGGGCTGTCCTGAGGCTCCTTTGTAAATGAACGTCCAGGTAGGGGTTGACTGACTCCTGTTAATCAGCTATATCTGTCTGTGGCTTTTTTTTTAAATCAAATTAGTACAATAGGATGAACAATAAATTGGCTAAAGTTCCTGGCCCAGATAAACAGGCCAGGAACAGAAGAGAATAATTTTGAGTGTTACCTGTGCTGCATTTGCATTCGTTTATCTTCATTAAAATCATTACAAAGGAGACATGGACCAGAAGGATTTTAAGACTGAGCTAGCCCTGCCTCTGAGCTCTAACACTCCCTTTTTCCTTAGATTAAGTACACAAAGACCTAAAAGCTTCATGGTTGGATTTTATTAAAAAAATACCGGAGAGCACAGTTATTTTCAAATACAGAGAATTAAGACATTCTAGAAAAGAGCTTGAGACAAGTTGTGCTATTTGCACAAGGTCCCCTTGGATGACTGAAGGGAGCTCAGAAGGCACTGAAAGCAACTCATCCTTTCTGCTTGCTCAGAGTTCACCTTCTCAGCTTCAAGGTGTGACTATGCCTGCTCTCCTCAAGAACTTCCCTGAGGCAGTCACACAGTCCCTGTCTTCCTGGTCTCTTTTCCTTGCATTGTACTCAGTTGTCCTCTGAGAAGCCTTCTGCCAGAGAGTTCCAGCTGATGCAGNTTTGGGCAACCTCAGGAAGCAAGTAGGAGAAGGGAGAAATCTGAAAGCTTAACAAATATGCGATACAAATGAGCATCATACACTGATAAGAGCAGGCACTCACATACCATAGGCCAAATATGGTCTAAAGCCTTTGGAAAATGTGCACGAGTAATTTCATCTAGCTTGATTTCACATTGAATGCAGCCAAAAAAAAAAAAACCACCCAAAAATAAGAAAAAGCACAGGTCTTAGAAGAAT
>VYZW01009062.1:95202-129402 GCA_013401315.1 Balaeniceps rex | reverse complement strand
CGTCTGACAATGCAAAATTTCTGGTGACAGCATTCCTCATTCCTATGGTCTTCATTTTTTTCATCTTCAGGAATATATCATTTGTAGCTTGGGCTGCATTTTTAAAACAAACATAACAGAACTAAAGTATTATACACAGTTTCCATTAAATGCATGATTTCAGAAGATACGAGATGCAAAATAAATGCATCAAACAGAAATGAGTCATTCACTAAGATCCAGATGAAGAGACAGCCCACTGGAAGACAGAAAGTTGTGCAGGTGGCCACAAATAAAGAAAAATGAATGTCTGAATGACTGAAATTAGTTTGATTCTTTCAGATGAAGTTATTCAAACAGCATAAATCTGTTAAATGTCATATTTTGAAGTTTGCTATATCAGAGGAGTTTTGTTCAGGGCCCAAAATGCAAGGTTTCTACATAAGTGATTTCTTTCTTTTCATGTTTTTCCCTTTGCAATGGAGTTCTTTTCTGAAGAATAAGGGTAGTCCCTCTCCATGAGCAGAAATCCACCTTAAGTAATATCTATATAGGAGATGCTGAAACATCTTCCTCCATGGCTGCTTATTTACTACTTTTTAGTATTTGTGACAACCCTTGTCAGCAATGAGGCTACCATGGTGCTAGATGCTAACATACAAAATACTCTGGGATGTGAGGTACCAAGGTTCAAGCCTTTGGTCCAGCTTGGGCAGAGCAGGGACACTGCCACCGCCAATGCCCAGCTGCCGTTTCAGAAACATAATCACAGGGAAGGTCTGTGTTGAATGTGTTTGCTCCTACTTTTGTCTGGGAGTGGGAGGAAGGTTTCCTTTGCCATGGTGGAAAGCTGGGAATAATAAAAAAATCTTGAAGTTTTGTATGAGACATGAAAACAGCCCCATGCTATAGAAGACAAGAGTAAACCATCTCTCTCTGAAGAAACTTGAAAGACCGAAAGAAAGAATCTCTGACAGGCTTTAGCATAAAAACTGATTATTTTTCTCTTCTCTTTCACTTCTGTTTTCTCTTTCTCACACTAATTATGTTTTCTGTTGAATGGCATTTCAGCAATTGATACTCTAGAATCAATTAAACTATTTGAACAGTAAGATCTACTGTGTAATGGTGGAAAATAGCAGCAATGTTTGGACCTTGCTTGATGTTAAGGAGTTTCACAGGAGAAGCGATACTCCAAGATGAATTTGAAGATGTCCCATATTCAGGACAGGATTGTATCACTATTTAATAGCCTTTTATTCATCAAAATGTGCAAAATCATGCATGTATTAGGAAAGGTGCCATTTCACTGAAATTTGGACTGTTATAATAGTCCTGAGCAAATTTAATAACTGACTTAAACTTCAAGATAAAATACTTAGTAGATTTTGATAGCCTTTTTACTTTGTTTGCTAGTAACATAAATCAGGCAATTGCTACTTCAGGTGTAGCACAAAGATGTCTTTATATCCTTAGACAAAAAGAACTGTATCAGAAACAATATACTTTTTTTTTAACAATATTCTGTTGTCTGCTACCATTGGGTATGTGGAAAGTAGGTAGTTTGATTTCAAGAGAGTTACTCTTAATTTCCACAAACACAGCCCAGTGGACTTCAGCTCATGGATTCTCTTTTTGAATATGGATCTCCATATTCATTCTCTCTGAGTATGGAAATGGAGAATTAAGGACAGCTCTGTTCTCCTAAGGGGAAATGGAATGTACTGATTAATTGCTGTAGGAATTTAAATAGTGCTTCACACTTCCTTCAATGCTAGCATAGATTTAACACAGCCAGTGATGTGTGCTCTCGGGTATGCAGTCTTTAATTGCATATTCCTTATTGCTGGAAGGTTCAGTTTATTCATTTAATAGTGGTTTATCAATCTCTGTCTATCCAACCCTTTGCTGATGATTGTAGAGTATCATGATGAAAACAAAGTAGTCTTACTAATACTAAAACTGAAGACAATATACCATCTGATGAGTATACAAGCAGGAATCTGCAAGTTATGCCACTTTGTACCAATTTTCCTTCCTTCCCCTGTCTAATCAGACTCTGATTGTTTCTTGTATGTCTCTTTTCTTTGCTTTTTTCTCCCTGTGAACTGATTTTACCCAGCTGACCCTCTTTTCACATTGTTATTTTCAGATTATAGCAAATTGCTTTCTATCTGTAGGGATATAATTTCCTTGTCCCCATGGAGAATTTCTACCAGGTACCCAATCTCAGTGTAGATGTAATTAGGCTTTTGCTGAATTTCTGCCTTAGCAAAGCTCTTGCTGTTACACCGCATGCTGCCAAAATATCTATGTAGGATACTACATCATCTGAGAGCTTGTTTCTTAAACATTTATAGACTTGTTTAAGATTTTTGACTGTCTGTATTAAAAGTTCAGTGAAAAGGATTATGTTTGTAGGACCAGAAAAGAGGACTAACTTCAAACATCTCTTTGCTTTCCATTTTACAGCAAGGAATGCTCGTCATTCCCTGAATGAAACTTCACATGCAACTATAGCCACCTGAACACAGCTTACGGTGTTTGACACCAAAGTCTTAGACATTGGCTCATGACTTTTGAGATCTGAATTCAGTTCCTCACAACATAAGTTACCAAGGGCCAAATCCACCAGAGGATATTCACATCCAGTGTAAAGCCTAGGGCAGGACAGTTCTGCTTAGATTAACTGTCCAAAGGACCAATCCGTTGAACAACAACCTGTGGTGTTTGGCCTGCTGGTGAGCTGTGAAACACCACAAAGTGGTCCTTAAAACTGTTGCTTTTTTTGTTTCTCAATTGCAAATGCACATTCCCCACACGCAGATAAATAAAGAAGTTCCCCCTGCTGCCAGTGTTTGTGGTAAAACAAGATCGCTTCATCTGCTAGTGATTTTCAGTAAAGCATTTACAAACATGAATTTCAACTTTGATAAAAAAATTACCTATGTGGAAAGGATTTTACTATTATTTCCTCCATCGTCAAAGAGCAGTGTGATGTAAGGTGGAGGCTAGGCTCTCCCCCTGCCCCACAGCTGTTGTGTGCTCCCTTGGTTTAAAACCTACAGGTTACTCCAGAGCTCCCACACTCTCACCAGTGGAAACCCCTCTACTTCTACACCTCCACATGCCCCTGAGTTCCCTGGTCTGGTCAGGGCTGAACAACTCCACGCTTATCTCCAGCCAAATGTCGCTCCTCAGACTATGTATTCTCATGTTCATTTCCCTCGGGGCCCATTACACATGCCCACAGCATGCCTAATGCACAGCTTTTGTGTTGGATTCTTCAAAAAGAAATGGCAACTCGTTTTGTTCAGAAAGCAGCACCTCCAAAGGAGGGGATTATGCCTGTTCTTTCATGTCACTGTTCAGGGATGAGAGCACTTCCCCAAGACATGTGAGAATTTGGGCTTAGTTCCCTTCTCTACCTGTGAAAACTTGAACCCACACGTTCCAACTCCCAGAATGAAAAATGTACTAAATGTCAGCATAGACTGGAGTTGGCCTTTCTCCATTTAAAGTCACCCCACTCTTCACAAAGCCTTCCAGTATTTACTGGGATAGTGAATATGCATGTATTGGTTATGGCATCCACCTAGAAGACAGGCATCCTGAGTTCCTGTCTCTGTTCCAGATGTCCATGTATTTCACATAGAATAATCATTAGATAAACACGTTTCCCATTACTTGTTGTAACCCCCCTTCCTTGTAAGGCAACTCACTTTTGTAGGGACTTAGACGCATAACTCAGTACGAGGGACTCCACTGCAGAGACCACACACCTAAGTTGAACACTGCAACACTGAGCATAACGTCACTTCAACGCCCCAGCCAAACCCAGCCCAGCACACCTCTGTGCCTCTGGTCCAATACGAATGAGAGACCCTACAGCTATATAGCATAAATCAGTGCAGGGCTACAAGCTCAGATCTGCAATCTGTAATGCTACATCCCTCATGCATCCAAGTGTGGTGATATGTCCACCAGCCTCTCAGAGGGGCTCACGAGAAGCAGCAGCACAATGTGCACAGCAGTCCCCCAGCTAGCATGGTTGCCACTGGCTCCTGTTCTTGCTACACACCCGCAATGGCAATGTAAATGTGGAATCAACTTAAATAATGTTAGTAAAAACTGGTTTATAAATATTTCAGAAAGAAACAGAGCTGCAGAAGTACTGTACCTAAACAGCAACTTATGAACTCCTGAGTTTAGCTCTGGCTCCACAACCCCCCCTCTGCCAGTTTCCCTATTTGTAGCCATATCTCTCCCACTTCCCACAGATGCAGCTGTTGTGAAGCTGTACTGATCTGCTGGTGTTTGGTCAGTAGGCTGATGATTCAGATTGTTGTACAAACCTGTATATGTAATCCTTGCATTGGACAACTATACATTTTTAAACTGTGGGAGTTTGAGTGTGCATTGCTAGCAGTATCCCAGCAACTTCTCTTGGCTTGTATTTTCTGATTGTGATTTTATATATGGTTTATAAATGCATTAAAAATATTTTTTTCTTAAACAGAGCTGACAACTGGACATAGTACTTTTCTGTTTAATACTTAAATCAAGCACTTAACCTGCTTCTGGACCTATAACCAACAAGACATTTCCGCTGCATACAGCAACTACCAATCTCCCCCTTTTTCTCTGTTGACTTTAATTAGAGTGTTTCAGTTATTGATTGAACCTCTTCACGCAACATTAAATTGTTTTATCAAAGGATCATAGCTTTTCCCTGTTGAATTCACAACCTACCAGTAACACCCTATCCTCTGGTGTCTTTATTGCTCTGATCTTTCATTAGAGGCATCTCTTCTTCAGGGCTTTGGCTAATTTTGCTTCCTCAGACTGCAAAGTCATATGATGCAGTCACCGCCGCAAAGACTACTCATGATCATGGCTATCCTTCTGCTACCTTCTGCTACACATAGATGTAACAGATGATACTGAAGGGAGCCATTATTTTATTATGAACCAGTCTTGGAATGACCATACATCACTTTGATATACCTAATCTCAGTATGTCAAGCATAAATCTTTCAAAAACTTTGTTAACAATTTCTCAGCTGCTTAATGTAGCAAGCATAACATAATGTTCATGTGAAGGGTGTTAGATGGAAAAATGCAAATGGCTGGCTTGCAACAGTTCAGTAGGCAGAAAAGAGAGAGACAAATACACTGACTGTATATTTTATGAACCTGCAACAACACTTGACAAAGAAAGTTGCTAAGAAACAAATACAACTGCACCAAACCAAATATGAAGCTTTCACCTTCATGTTTTCTCATTTATCACCCACAATCAAATAGCAGTCTGAGTTTTGGTGACCTCATTGGTAGGGTTTTGTAGCTTGCATTTCACATGGATGGGACTAAGGGACGAGACTGAAGGAGTGGCAGAAGGACAGGAACCTGAGGCTCCCACAGCACGGGAGAAATGAGGACTGGGGACAGCAGTAGCAAGGTCTGCTTTGAATATCTTCAAGCACTGCCCAAGACAGTAGCTTCACTTCCCACTCTAAGAAACTTGGCAGCCTGATACTTTTCATACCCACATTCAGTGTATATCCTGGAGGCCATTGTTTCAATAGTCACCAGTGAAGTGACTCAATAATACAGTGTAAATGCACTCTTGCCAGTGACAAAAGACTGCCAGCGACTGAGGCACTGAGGATTTGGGTAGATTTTCCCTGGATTTATCCCAGACATGCTTGACCTCCTGTGTTGGGCTTGCTGAAAGCTAGGTACATAGGCTCTGGAGGGAGCTAAGATCTCTGAGCAGGTGGGGTTTATTTAAACGATAAATGCATGGCATGGTAGCAGAAGTGGAGTGAAATCAGAAGCACTGAAGACAACCACAGAGACATACCAGTTCTGTCAGTGGTAACAAGTCCTGCTGCTCCAGTTTTGCAGAAGCAAGATCTGGGATCACTCATTTTCAAGGCTGTTGACAACTAGATGAACTGGAAAACAAAATTTGAGAATTTTAGATGAGGACCAGACCCTAAAGAGCAAAACAGAAGAGGAGCAATGTGTCTGATAAGATTACAGGCTAAGCTGTAATGCTGTCTTTGATTTTGGTGATTAAAGAAGCAAACTTTTATAATACTTTAATTAACAAGTTTGAATAAATATTTTATCTCTTCCTGAAGTATTTTTTACCTCAACTTCAGAAGGATTAGAGGAGGATTCTGTGCAAAATTTCAGCACATCTCTTTAACACAATATTGCAACATTATTGGCATACTGAAATGATGCATGTTAGGAAAGCTACAGTTTGCTACTGATTCGACACTTACAGTAATTGTAAGGCTATCCAAGTCAAGAATGTGAGGATGTAACAAGAGATGCTACGGGGTCCCAGTAATCCAATAGGCAATATTTATGTTGCTCCCCAGTGCTGGTCATTAAAGAAAGACCAGACATCATTCTGATAATAACCTAGCCATCCTGAAAAGAACCAGACAGGTACAGGTAGGCAAAAAATATCCCAAATTACTTCATGCACCTAGTGTTGATATGTCATTAGACATACCCATAATAAGTGTCTTCTAAGAATGTCCCATGGAGCAGAAGTCACAAAAGTGAGCCAGTGTCCCTAAGGAAGGCCAATTTCACAGTCCAGAGTTAACTTCTGCCAACACCTTCCTATGATTAGATCGGTCAAATAGACCTGAGCCAAGTCATTGGTCCTTGGACACTGAGACACTTCGGTCTCCTTCAAGACTGACAGAGTAACAGAAGTCATGACCGAGAAGTTGCATAAATCTGTTTTGGTTTTCAATTTAAGCTCTGTCCTACTGACAAGAAACTTCCTGTGCATGAGAAGATGCTTCCGCAGATCATCAAGATGTTGAACAAGCAGCTGTAATAAAAGATGCTATATGTTCAGTCAAAGACCTCACATCATCCCTGCTGAGCTGCAGTGGGAGTCAAGAAGGAGGCCTGGTCACACATTGAAGTTCTGGGCCACCTTTCATATTCACAGCACCCTGTATTTCCATTTCCCTTGGGGAAGGCTGTCCACAAACAACTCCAAGTAATGGTCCACAAGGGAGTTATTGTTTCAAGCAGTGAACCTTCTGAATGGCACATGCCATCTGCACTGACGACTTGGAGCTCAAGAAAAATATGAATTATACGTGTTATCCCAAGTAAGATCCAACTGCACTGGCTGGAAAAATTCCCAGCAAGCCAAACTTTGGGTTTTGGCAAATATTTCTGTTGATGATCATTCTGTCTGAGAGATTCAGTTGCCTGCTGTTTGGATTTTCCTCGTCCTCTGAGATCTTTCAGAGAAAGAAGACACATTTGTTGGAAAGCCTGGAAGGGATGGTCTGTCATTTTTGCAATATTCTGGTTCATAATTCTGTTGTCAAGACTAATAAAAATTACCTGTGCAAATTACTGCAAATAGTTCAGGAAACTGTATATCATCTGACACACAGCAAATGTAACCTTCAAAGAGACAACGTTTTGCTTTCTGGACCACTGATGAACAGGGTACTTTTGATCATCCCTGCAATCCTGCTAACTATAATTCTCCAGAGGCTACATGATGCACAGCATCAAGATATCACAAAATGCTGAGCTCTGCAAACCATCTAAAGACCAAACCATACCTCAGGTAAGTATTCATCAGCACTGCCTGTTACGTCTGCATAAAGAGAACCACAGACATGGATGGTTGTTGTGGGTTGACCATGGCCAGCAGCTAAGCACCCACACTGCCTCTCAGCAGGACAGGGGAGAGAACAGGAGGAGTAAACGTGAGAACACTCATAGGTTGAGATAAGAACAGTTTAATAAGTGAAGGAAAGAGGAAAAAACAAGTAATGCAACAGAATCATTCACCACCTCCTTCAAGCAGACCAATGCCCAGCCAGTCTCTGAGCAACAGCTGCTTTGGAAGACAAAATCCCCATTTTTTAGTGCTGAGCATGAGGTAATATCACAGGGAATATCCCTAAGGCCAGTTTGGGCCAGGTGTCCCTGCTGTATCCCCTCCCAGTTTCTTACCCACACCCAGCCTACTCACTGCAGGGGAGGGGGCAGAGTGAGAAAAAGAGAAAGCATCAACACTGTGCAAGCACTGCTCAGCAATAGCCAAAATGGTGGTGATATCAACACTGTTTCAGTCACAAATCCAAACCACAGCATCATGGGGGCTGCTATGCGGAAAGATAACTCCATCTCAGCCAGAGCCAGTACAACAGCTTCTGCTGTCTGCCTTCCCCGAGCATCCTCCTTCCCTCGAATGGTCAGTGGTGGCTTTTCATAGCTAACTGCTATTCATGTTATTTCAGGTAGAGAAAGTCAAAGAGCTTTTGCTTCAATACAGCTATCACATGAATTTCACCTCTGCCAGATGCGATTTCCGAGAGACTCTGGTGAGAAGCCAAACTGGAATCATTCCAAAAGTGTCTCTCTTCATCACAACAGCAAAAGACTAGTCTTACCAAGTCATTCCCTGCTGTTCACTGGGAACTGAGTCCACTGAGGCTGCAGTGAACATAATGGCCTTTAGAGAAGGCCAGTGATCCAGGCAAGGCATTACTAGTTTATTATAATACCCCACGTGCAAGTGCTTTTAGTCCAACTCATGAAGAAGTGCTTCTGCACCACAGGCCCAGTAGTAAGTCTATTACAGTTTAAACATCCCTGGCAGCCACTGGAAGGACAAACAACACTTGGGACAACAAAGGAAGAGTTATAACAGACTTTACACAGCATGAGATCTTTGTGGACTCTGGTTTAGACTAATCAGTCCAGATTATCAGTAGGTACATTGAACAGATGGACAGTTTGTCACATGGACAGCACTGTAGACACCACATGCTTGTATGTCCTTCACTGCAAGTATCTGAGGGAGCAAAGAAGATGCCAGCTGTGCTCTTGCATCCATTCCCTGTTTATCATCCAAGCTTGTCATTCCTGTTGTACTTCTGGCTGGTAATCCTGGTTTGTGCTTCTCCTGCTGAAAGCTGAATCAGGAATGAGGGAAAAAATCCTCAGAGGTTGCTTTTTTAAAGTCACATTTAATTCCTTTCATTGGAAGTAGATGAGCTCACCCTTTTTTTTCCCCCACAGACTTTTCACAGAAAGTACTGGTTTGCTGGAGAAACTGAATAAACACAAACTGCGGAGAGCAGAGCTGTCGCTAGTCTTTATTTAAGCAATAAAAAAGCAATACTGCAATCCTTAATTAAAGGAAGTTTGAGACAATTATGTGGTTTAATGATCTGTTAGAACCTTTTTTATTCCAAGAAGAGCTACATTTGTCAAGAAAGGAACAATCAGGGAAATATATCTATTTTATCTCACAACAGAACCTGTATCACCTCCTGAAAACAGCAGAGAGTTCTCCATTTTAGGAAGCGCATTTAGAGTTAGCTTCCCAGTCCCCTCTTTGTGCTCCTGAGTAAATGGCGGGGCGGGGGGGGGACGGGACACTATTGCATCGCCTGTTTGGTAACATCTATTCTCATTCATCACCTCATCCCAGTATTTTAGCCATGCCAGAAAATAAATTGCAGGCCTGTAGGAGGGTATTGCAAAAAGCACCTGGCAGTTTTGGACTGCTGATCTGGGTAGTTACAGAATTATTTCTCAACCCTCCTTTGCTCAGCTCTCTTCAGCTCCTAATCCCCCAGGTCATACATGTACAAGCTGCTTCTACACAGCAAGGTGTCGTCTGTCTCCACACTGGTAACATGTTCTCTACCTCACATCCATGCTCTTTCATCAACAGCAACTTGCCTATGAATGGGAATGGGAAGGGACATGCAGAAAAGCATTTGTATCCTGCTTATTCCCCTATGTTGTGGTTTAACCCAGCAGGCAGCGAAACACCACGCAGCCATTCACTCCCTCTCCCCCTCCCCAGTGGGATGGGGGAGAGAATAGGAAAAAAAAATTAAATTCATGGGTTGAGATAAAGACAGTTTAATAGGACAGCAGAGGGAGAGAAAATAATTATAATAATAATGTACAAAATAAGTGATGCACAATGCAATTGCTCACTACCCGCTGCCGATACCCAGCCAGTTCCTGAGCAGCGATCGCTGCCCCCTGGCCAACTCCCCCCAGTTTCTATACTGAGCATGATGTCATATGGTATGGAATACCCCTTTGGCCAGTTTGGGTCAGCTGTCCTGGCTGTGCCCCCTCCCAGCTTCTTGTGTACCTGGCAGAGCATGGGAAGCTAAAAAGTCCTTGCCTAGGATAAACACTACTTAGCAACAACTAAAACATCAGTGTGTTATCAACATTATTCTCATACTAAATCCAAAACACAGCACTCTACCAGCTACCAGGAAGAAAATTAACTCTATCCCAGCTGAAACCAGGACACCCTACGATGCCCTGAGCAGTTATAACTAGCCAGAGCAGTATTATGCTCCCTTAAGATCATATACAGACATGTGACAACTGCAGCAACACCTTGGTTGTTTTGTCCTAAAAAAGGATTGAATTTATGTCTTACTTTTTGATAAGCCCGATGCCTTCCTCAAAGCAGCAGGTAGCTGGAACCATTTAGTCACATCTCTTCCAATCATTTTCCTCTGATGGTCGCATTTACTAATGCTTAACTCCTGGGAAGCTAATGAGACACATGCCCATGGTGTCAAGAGCACTCTGCAAAATGTTGGGAGAGATGTTCTCTGCCTTCGTGTTTCTAAGAAGCAGAAATACAAGCCGACCCTGCCAGTGCTCAGCTCAGATAAGGGGCTTGTTGCTGGGACCACTCTAGCACATGAAGAGTATTTTCAGAACTGTTTTATGAATAGGATTTATAAAGAACATGAAATACAGAGCAGGAGAGGATTTTTTGTACTATCCTTTTCCTTTTGGGAATCCCCATAACTGCTAGGATATTGGACTACAGGTTTTTCCAGGTGGTATGAGTAGAAAAAAGGTATTTTTGAGTGGTTACAGGCTGGAATCAATTAGGAATATTGAGGTGTAGTTGCTCTGGGCTTCTTTTTACCCCCAAATTTGCAAATAGAGCATTTCCATGACGACTATTTAGAAAAAATGGTGTGTAGCCAGGCCAGTTTTCATATGTCACCTTTTCACCAGAGGAAAATAGCGCTTTATGATATGGTGCCTTTCAAAGGACAATTTATGTGTCTTTTTCTGGAAATCCTCTTTCAATGCATATTTTGGTGTAAACCTCATCTATCTAATACATATTTACATGATAAATTCAAGCTGTTTATTTCGGAAAGTTCTCGCAGATAATGACTCATCCATGCAGTGGAATAAAAACACCCGAGCAGACCAAATGAAGCAGATCTGATGGGTGTCCCAAAAAAGCCTGAGATTAACCTTCACATCTGAAAACCAAGCAGTTAGATTAAACCAAACAACAGTGAGGCTGAATGCTGGCTGTAGTGTTCACCAGGTAAACTCATGAGATGGGAGACAACCGGCCACAGTGAGAGGAGACCAGAGGATCTGTGTTGCCAGATGCACACAGGATGCCCACCATGGAAACTGCAGGTAGTAACTTTGGAGCTGGGCACCCTGCACAGGGCATGACCAAGGGCAGCTGCCAGTCAAGCAGGAGAGCTCTCCTGGGGTGTGTATTCTGCTAGAAAGAGCAAAGAAAATTGTCCCATATGGGATAAGCAGGTAGCAGGAGGGTGCTGAGGGGTTCCCAGGGCCAGCCGAGGCAGGGCTGAATGCACTTTGAGCTGAGTAAGCGAGGCTGCGCTGGCGGCCGTGTGCCATGGGCCCTCTGCACAGCCCGCGCCTTCGGAGGAGTGTGAAAAGCAGAGGAATATTGAGACCACTTTGAAGCTTCCTCTGTGCCTCTGTAATCAGAGGAAGATTAAATTCTTCCATAGTCAGTCCCCATGGGATGGAAATTGTTGGTGCAGGCACAGCCAGTACTGGGGTTGCTCCTGGCTCCTAGCTCCCCTGTCCCAGTCCCCATTGCGCCCTGGCAAAAAGAAGCAAAAAATGAGCACTTATTTCACCTGAACTCAGGATGTCAAGAACAAGAAGTGATCTAGATGCCAAGGAATATAAAGAAAGAAATTAATTGTAAGAGGAATTAAAGCTGTTCCTTTAAGAACATAAATTCTACCTACTTAGTCTTATTCAGACCTGTAGGATGATTCAGACAATTAGACTATTAAAACGATGGCTTACAGCCTGCTGAAGAAATACAGAGAGGGCAAAAAGGAAAATCGAATAGGTCTCTGTGTCAAACATGTCACCATTTCTCTCTGAGTCATTAACAGCTTGAAAATAAATTGCCATGGTTACATCTGGGTCGGTGCTCTGTGAAGGTAGAAAGAGCCTCGCAAGTTGATATTTGCCACAGACCATCATATCACTTTGGTAAACACAACCACCAGCACATAAACAGCTGTCTGTAACATGTGGGGAGAAAAAACAGCATTACTGTGAGGGATTTCAGTATGAGTGATTTAAACAGAAGATTCATAAAGCCAGAATGAAATATCCTTTAAACTCTTCAGTATTATAAATGATGACTTGCCAACTAGCAAAATACTGCATCCAATATCAGGGGATTCTAGTCTAGCAAAAAATTAATCTTGCAAAGGAGAGGAGAAAGGACTGTACAAAAAAAAAAAGCAGCAATAGTTGTTTAGGTTACACTGACAGTGTTTTGGCCATAAACAGCCCATTTGCTGTGGAGCAGAATCTCAGCCAGCACTGCAGGCTTTGGTGATTGCCCCCAGAAACAATTCTGTCTGGGTTTGGGGGGGTTCCAGCACTGGAAGTGTTTAAACCAAGATTGAACCTTTTTCTGAAAAACATGTTCTGTTTCAGTCTGAACTATTGGACCTGAAGCAGCCATTAATTCCTGAAATCTCATGCTCTGTATAATGCAGTAGATCAGCCTAGGAGATCATAGTGGCTTTTTCTTAATAACTCAGCCTTAATAACTATGAGTATTAACATAGGCTAGTGTTATAATTTACTGGTGATGCCATATGCCCAAGCACTTGGTATTCTCAGTGTAAACACTATAAGCTAAACTTTAGAAATTAATGAATTGTAATGCTTCAGGTTTTTTATACACTTTTGCCTTTAGTAGGAGGCACTCAGTTTACGTTTTGCTGTATATGCTATATGTTACTTAGACAGAGATCAGCAGTCTTTTCTAACATCCAGATGATGTGGAATATCATGGCAAATATAACAAGAATTTTTTTCATGTAAGTAAGACTGAACAAGGGAATTATCATCCAGAGAGTCAATACTGTAACGACAAGTACCCCCCAAGGACCAGGAGCCAGTGTGTTTGCAAAAATAAAGGAGGAACTGGCACAGTGGCAAGCCGCTCTAGAACCTACACTCGTCTGTTGCTTGCTTTTGATGGTCTTCTTTTGACAGATCTATTTTTTTTATTCCTGGTCCAGACAGAATGTCAGGTCCCCAGAGCTGTAACCAAATATTTAGAAACTATGCACTCTGTTAGCATAGCTGAATAATAATATGTAATTAATAATAATGATGATTCTGACAATCATAACATTAGTTGTGCTAAAATAAGATATTGGAAATTATGTCCTTTTTTTGTGCCAAATTACTATAGGTTCTACTATTACATTGTAGGTTCAGCATTGTGAGGATGAACTAGTTATCCTTCTGGTTTGGCACTGAGACTCATAGATTTTATAGAATATCATTAAATCAACAACATGTGAGCTTTGCTGTTACAGATACATATCAAAAGGAGCGTGAAAGGTTAGTAGAGTTGGTGTTTTTATTCTGCTGGCAAAACAGGATCCTGTGTCTATCAATCGACCAGATCAGCTAGTCAAAACTCAAAATGGTCTTTTACTTGTCTGTAACTTTTGAACCATTCTTTGAGAAGATGCTATTACACTAGTCAGTCTAGTGCTATGAGAAAGACTGCCTTGACTCTTGTAAAAACACCATATTCTATATTTCTCATCAACTGTACTTCCTGAGGCACTTTTATTTTAATCCAGTCACAGGAAAAAATTAAGCAAAGTTTTCTATAAAACAGCCACGTTGAGCCAGTTTGAAATAACCAGGAGTATGTTGATAATGGTATAAAGAAAGTGAGCTTTAAGCTAGCATTGAAGTGCATTCAGACTCAATTCTTGCTCAGCAAGGTCTCTTAAATGACATTCGTGGGAAGAAAAGTCAAGGCACCTTGATGTGGAAGAAAAAAGATTATGTCCTTCCTGGTAGAAACACTGTTCAGAAGCTTTTCTTGTATCTTAGTGATAGTTTATTTAACAGTGTACTGATTTTTTTTTTTTTTTAATCTTGTTTTCTGACTGGTTACTGTAGGCCTCTGTGCTACTTGCAGTTTCTGTTCTCATTCAGCTAATCAGCCTAGTCCTACCTGCGTGCACCAAACCTGCCGCTTAGTGTTCAAATTAAACGTTTTCTTTCCACCAGCAAAATTTACCCTATTCCCCCAAGAAAGGCTTGCTATTTTGGTTGCAGAGATGAAAAGCAAGCCCTCCTTGGGCTTAATGGCTGACAGCAGACTGTGCATGGGCAGCTGGAGGAAAGGGACGCTTCCCTTGGCATCTCTGGCCCAGCAGCGGTGCTTACAGGAGAGAGAGCACGTCACTCTCAGCTGCTGAGGAACCACCGCAGTACCTTGCTGTTATATCTCTATAGAGAAAAAGGTTGGCTGAAAATTCAGTCAGTTTATCATTACTATTTTTCAGCTGTATGGGGTTATTTTTAAAATATTATATTTATCTGATTTAATCCGAGAAATCCAGTAAATTTCCTCATCTTAGAAATATTCCTCATGTTGTGTATTCTTTAGAGATTAGTGCTCTAAGCCCACTGTAAATTATGACAGGATATGTGTAATCTAACAGTGACACACCTCAGTGTTCAAAAGCCTTTGGCCTCCAGCCTTGGGCACATCAAAGACTGAGTACATTGCTCTTAGATCATCCTGTTGACTCCCTCACAGCCCAGTGCTCGAGGGCCCAAACCTGCCCCCACTGAAGTGGAGGGCAAAGCTCCAACCTTAATCGGTGTTTACAGAAGAAGGTTAGGCCTTTTAGCTATGGAG
The DNA here is from genome assembly GCA_013401315.1 of Balaeniceps rex. NCBI lineage: Eukaryota > Metazoa > Chordata > Aves > Pelecaniformes > Balaenicipitidae > Balaeniceps > Balaeniceps rex. The sequence continues at coordinate 114,374 of VYZW01009062.1, read as the reverse complement.
ACATTTTCATTTCACAAGCACAGGGTCAAATTAAACACAGAGAAGAGTCTGGTAGCTGTTTGTCAATGTGAAGAAGATTGGGATGGTGGAGAGAGCCCCAGCCTAAAAACTGGGAGATCTGACAACAGTTTGCAGTTCTGTCGTGGGCTTCCCATAACTTAGACTTACCAAGTACGGCTACACTGCTAATCCAAGCTTGGGCTGGCTTGCTGTAGCTGTTCAACTGTGCCAGCTCTCTCTCAGCTTCTATTTTCAAGACAGCTAAATTTGGATTCTCACTATAGATGTTGTTCAACGGCACAACTTTCCACATGGCAGGTGGTTTTCTAGTGAGATGACATTTTATTCTAGTGAGATGACATTTTGTTCCTAATTAACGTATGCAGTTCTCTGCTCAGGCTAGGTGATCAAAACAAGCCCTGCCAAGAAGAAAGGAAAAAAGCATCCACAGCTTGAACACTGGGCCACCTTTCCTAACCGTTTCAGACAATTAGTTCTGAAGCCGATGTAAAATGTATCCCTCCTTCCTGTTCTTCTTACGTCTGTTAGATTATGATTATATTGCCTTCTGCAAAATCACAGACAAGGTGAGACCATTGGAGAGCAAGCTGCTCTGGGTGATCTAAAAGGGGAGGAAGCCTCTCCTCTGTTCTTCCTTTTCTTCCTCAATGAATTTTCATTCTTGTATAATGAAAATGAATGCTGAGCTGTTGTGTATCATCAGAGAATTTACAAGTCCATCCATGGAAAGAAGATCTTGAAAGAGGATAACCTTTGCAAGTTCACGATCCCTTTTGGATAATGGAAACCAGAAGACAGTAGGTGGGAACAGACATCAGCTGAATCAGCAAAGCTGTGGAAAACCACTGGAAACAAGGTTGGGAGTCTGTGTCATTTAAAAGTTGGGAAAGGAGAACTGGTGGAATAGTTTGTTTACCAAATCCTGGCTTCCAACCCTGACTTTTAGATGACCACTGCATGGTTAGGAGGTGCTCCTGCTCAGCACTTGCATTCACACCTGTACAGCCCAGTGAAGGCTACTCATCAAGAGCAATAGCTTAATTTTCTTGCCAGGAGCTCAGGTTCCAGAAAGCAAGCTAGAAAGGGCTGCATGCAGACGCAAGACATGTCATGGCATATTTTGAAACAGAAGTGCAGGTTAGTCTGCTTGCGTGGAGACCAAAGCCATTATTCACATGCGAGTGTACAACGTGACTCTGACACAGCCTTTCTCAAAGCTCTTCGTGAAGGGGAAGCCAAATGCTAGCACAGGCCCAAGGTATCCTCATGCAGTGTGAATGCAGCCAGCCCCGGCTGTGCCAGGTACAGTACAGGCCAGTAAATCATTTGACTCACGCTCAGCTTTAAGTATGGCAAAGACATTACAGCCAGGCTGACAGGTCCTCAGTCCAGACAGAAAGCATACAGTGATAGCTTGGTATCCTCCTGAGGCCAAAGCACTAAAACTGAAGACATGACTTCTGTGTTCTCTGATCGCTGTTCCTAACTAGGGCATTGCAGAACTTGCCTCTCGTCGCCAGGCCTCGGCGAGGACTGCCACACAGAAGGAGCTTCAGACACTCAGGAGATGCCGTGGTGGGGGCCGTGTAAGTACCATAGATACAAAGTACCTGTGTTGCTCCTTATGTTTAAAGGTTTGTTCCTTCCTCTGAACTGTTCCTCAAATGCAGAGTTTGCTTTAGTCACCTGGTTAGTGCCACCATTTCTCAGTAAATACAGCCAGCCGTGTGCTCCCTGCCCTGCCCTCTGATGAGCAAAGCCTGTGCCACTGTGCCCCAAAGCTTGTAGTTTGTAGCCAGACACTTGGAGGATGTTTTGGGTACATCTGTATTATCACCTTAGTTCGGAGCATCAGCTGGCAGTCAGCCAAAGCTCCCTGCTCCCCACCATGTTTTTCCTCTCTCTGTGCCCTAGTCCCGAGAGAGCCAACTGGTGCTACCCTCCGTGCGACTTAGGTAGCCCAGCAGAGAGTGGCACTGGCCCATAGGTGCATTCAACCCTCCTGGCAGGATGGATGCACCTGGTTCTGCAGGTTTGTATCTGGTGGAGCCAGCTTAGCCTCTGCCCACCAGACTCGCCAGGCTGGTAAAGCAACACAGACACGTTGCCCTACTCACCGTTCCTGCACCGTTGAAGCAGGAATGATGGCTGCTGCAGCGATGGATGCAGCTTAGTGCAAGTAGCAGGAGACCTCATTTGCCCCTAGAGAGTGGAACACGCTTCCTCCCCTCCCAGGGGAGAATGTAACACCCAATGAGTGAAGAGGACAGGGTAGGTGTGTGGTGGGACAGATATGGGCTAGAAAGGGTCAGAAGAGGGATTGAACTGGCTTTCCAGACCTGGTGACTTGGGCTTATCACATACCTGGAGAGTACGAATGGCAGGTGTGTGCCTGTGGAGGTGCAAATACCCATCAAAAGGGAAAATACACAGTGGGGAGGGCATCACAGCAGAAAAGCGAAGCCTGCTCTTGGGACAAAGAGGAACTGTTCTTCATCTAACTCTGGAGCCTCTCCTCAAAGGGTTTTTTTTCTTTAATTCCTCCCACTACAGAGGGAAGTTATTAAAATACAAAAAGATGCTGGGATAAAGCACATACATCACTGTGTGCTCAGTTAAAAAAATCTACACCAATATCCTAATGAACTTTTAGCTAAGGCACAGCAGTCTCTTCTTCTTACCTGGTACTGTGAGGAAAATTACCTTATTTGTCCTCACAGTATGAGTCATCTACAAAAAAGGAGCTTATTGCATGTGTTTGCCATAATTAATGACGCCCGCATAAAATGAGACTTTTGCCCCCTCTGTGAGCTAAAGCTTAACTTGCGGAAGGATCCTTTTGAACACAGTGGCACTAAACTTATCGGGGGCTGAGCACAAAGCATTTTCATCTTGCTTTGAAGCTGTTTATGAGGGTCTTGCAGCAGCAGAGAATAAAGTTACCTTTCTCTCCTACATGCCTCTTCATTACAAGTTCCCCAAGGATCATAGAGAAGCAAGGAAAATAATAAATATTCATTTCAAAAAGTTTAGTTAACACTTGTGCATGAAGACTTTCAGTAGGTTTACGCAAAAGCACATTGGAGACTTTGCTGTGTTTCTGTACGTAAACCCCAGAATATCACCTGCTCAGAAACAGCCATGGCTGTCTCTTTCTCTAAATTGTACTGCAAGACCTTATTCCTCCTCCACTTCATATTTTTATCATCAGACAGCTTTAAATAACCCTTCATCTTGAAAAAATTACAGGGTACAGTGGGCTAAATATGACATGCAATAACCCTTAACAACTTTGTCATAGGGCTATGGGTAAAGCTGCCTCTTTTTAATTATTTTTATACCTTGAGGAATACCTTCTTTAAAGTATATGTGTTGTCTTCTCCATTAAAGTTAGTAACCATGCTGAACCACATTTCTTTTTCTAGTCATATATTATGCAAAACAGATTTTTTAATACGTGACTTTACCTTCCATTTGTTGCCTCACCTGCCTGGGTTCAGTCCGAGTGCCCAAGCAGTACAACCATCTACTTATTCTTTGATTTCTTCCCAAAAGTCCTCTTTTTGAGGACTAAAATATGGAACAAAGTTATAGGTTCTGCTATTTTTAACTTTTTCTTATTATTTTCAGTAATAAAGGACTTCCAGTTTTCAACATCTAAGCAGTATTTTGACATGGGCCTCCATGACATGCCTACTCCCACCACCACCACCCCCATCCTTACCCGTGAGGTGGCTGCTCAGGCAATGGAACCTCCTGATGTCCCCAGCTGGAATTCAGACATTTGGCATCCAGCCCTTCACTCTTCCAGCTCCCAAACAGGCAGGAGCCCTGTCCCTGGCTGATGGTCACAGGGCCACCACCACTGCTGCCCCCCCGGCTCCCAGCGTTTGGGGGAGCAGGGGTCTGCGGATACAGCGTGTCTGAACAACAGGTCAGGCTACGGGCAGGAATCCAGAGGGATAGAGAGATCGACTCTGGCTTGGTGACAAGGTAATTTGTTGGGGGCACAGTGTGACAGGAAGGTTTAAGGGGAACTGGACAGTTGCAAAAGCCCTAGAGATGCAGTAAAGTGGGGACTGAACTCTCTCTGTCTATGGGGCAGAGTGCCAGTGCCAAGAGCAGCGGAAATCCCACTCTTGGGCTTTGGTCCTCAACAGGGTGGTGTCAGGGGGAAAGAAGGAAGATGGATCAGAACTACGAGAGCTACCTCCTGCCTTCTCCACCTGGTCACCCCAGAAGCTACACAGCTTTACCTCCATACAGCAGCGAGGAAGTGCTGTGCTGGGAAGACAGGAGCCTGTGTCCCACTTTTCATTTGGTCTCGTCTCACCACCACGAATCCATCCTGAAAAACAAGAATTAAAAATGCTCACTTCTTAGTCTGATATAAGATGAAAGAAAAGATACTTTTTGGCTGGCGTATAAGAGTTGGACTTCAAAAACATTTGAACAATTCTGAAGAGCAACATGAATATTGCAGTGTTGTGGCAGGACACAGCAACTGAGAATGAGATGAGGTCTCAGGTAACTGAATTGAAGCTGAACCGAACAAGAGCCCTGATCCAGCAAAGCCACCTCACATGGGTGCTGCAGTCCCCACGTTCTATTCTGACAATGAGGTTTGGCTGGGATGTTGTGATTACCATTTAATGTCTGGTTTATTATCTTAGTGAATAAGCTACTGACAGCATAGCTGAAGGGGGAAAATATGTTTTTCCCAGCAAAGAGAATACAGAATATTGACAAGGAGAGAACTGTTCTCACCAGAACTTAATTTTCTCTTCACCTTTGAGCCTGCTTTCTGCAAAAGGCATTAGCTTCATACTCCCTTGGCAAAGTCAACTGCAACAAACATCCAGTTTGAGCTGTGCAATATATGAACTTTTAAATGTTCACTTTTGGAATAGTTATTCCACAGTCACATTAAAATTTTGGTTGCCATGCTAAAAAAAGGTTAATGAGATTTCTGGCAGTAAGAGAACCATCTCAGATAAATCGCTTTCTAAACATTAGATATAGACTTTTTGTATTCCTTTCTAGAAAGGAATATCAGGTCAGAGTACCTGCCCTTTCTTCCCAGTTCAAGGTAAGTTGTAGCCACTCTTTCAGAGAGTTTCTGGGTTGACTCATCTCAAGTTAACATACAAACTGCTAAAAAGAAAAGTGACAGAGGGTTTTTTCACTATCTCTGGCTTTTTTGAAGAGCTAATGGAAAACAAGCTGGTTGAAATCCCTTTTGCCCGAGGCACACAGGTTTTTTGATGTGTGAGTAAGATATTATTAGTTTTTTTCATCATAGTAAACATAGGACAAGTAGGACTGTGTGCCTAGGCTTGTAAATTTTCATGACAGCTTTGCATACTGGAATGATTCACGTAATTAAATAATGCTGGAAGTTAATAAAAGAAATGCAGCTTCTCCCATCATCCAGATACTCACCAAGATACAGAATCCTACAGCTTCTTGAAGTCAGTAAAATGATGCCAAATGATTTCAGCAGCTTAGGAACATACACATAAAGACCAATTCAAATTTTCCTTCCATGTTGGTACCTGCTTTGTGTGTTGACTTACCCAGGGCATTGTTCTAGCAGAAGGTAAGTAAAATACTTGCTTAACACTAAAGATAGAAGAATCACTCCTGTGTTTCATTAGCAAAGTAATGAAAACCCAGGAAGAGAGACCATCTAGCTCTAAATACCAATCTGGGCACAGTGCTGTCCTACAAGAGGACTAAACATTTGGCCAGACACCTAACCTTGCTGTGTACACGCTTGTCTGCTTGACCTAACCGTCCCCTCCATTCCTGCTTTTGGGCACACAGAGGATCGGACTCATCTGAGCAGCAGAACGATGGTTCTGGACCTGTAATTAAACGGATCCAGAAAATAGAGGCTGCTTAGTCAGAGAAAGAAGAAAAGGAAACAAAAGGTTTAATGTCTTCAACTTATACAATGAGCTCAAACTTAAGCACTGCAGGGATTAGTGTTGCATGTCTGGGCCCCAAAGCGGAGTCCAGGAGCCTGCGCTACAGCTTTGTATTGAATGCGCAGAGGTAGTCAGGCATCCCATTTCCTACTGGCTACTATTATGTTGGCCTGCTTACGCATCAGTTTTATAGCTCTCCATGCTGATATAATGCTTCCTACCCATGCACTGCATAGTTTCATACCTGACTTTGTACAAACTTGGGAGATGGCTGACACAAGCCTTGGGACTCTGCTTTGCATGCCAAATACCTAAAGGCCAGTACATCATCTGGCTCACCAGCACTGAAGTCCTCCATTGAATTCAGCCAAAGGAAGTAGCAGTTTAAATCCATCAAACAGAAAACTGGACCTGAGAAGAAAAGGAAATTTTAACTGCATGGATAAATGTCAATATGCTGTGGGGCATGTTGGGAAGGTGCAGCTGCTGTTGCTGTTGTTATTGAGGAGTCAGCAAAAGCTGCAGCTCTGCAAAGTGAACCTGATTTGACTTGTTCCCCATGGCTCCCAGAATTGAGTCATACTGTTCCGTATGTCCAGCTTTGGTACAAAACCTGTTCATTACATCACCTCCAGATCAACTATGCAAGTAAAATGGATATGGCACACATTTTTAACTTGCAATGATTGTCTTTGCCAACTTTTCCTAATTAATGCAGATTCTCTCCATGACCTATTTTCAGGAACTGAGCAGTTCAGTCAGGCCTGGCTGATAAGAGCCTGCACTTTTACTTCTACAAAATAATGAAACGCTCATCTGTAACTTCAGATTTCCCTTTAGCTGCTGCAAAAAAGTTATAGATACAAAACAGGCCACATATTTTCAAGGTTAAACCTTGAAAGTTCTTCAAGTCCTTCAAGTCCTCAGCACTGCAGACATTTTTAATCAGAGAATCTCTTCTCTACTTCATCTCCACATTACTCTATATCTATATAGAGCAGATGTGACTCCCCCACCTCAATTCCTCACCGGACTGCAGAGTAAGACTTGCTCTCATTTTCTTTCTCTTGTGGTCCTGCCTGTTTGTTCTTCAGTGAATCTTATTATCCTATCCGAACAGCCACACAGTTTAATGGGTGGAGCAGAGACTACTTCCCTGGACATCATTGCCTATAGTCTAGTGGGCAGGACACTCTTGGGCAGTAAGAGATGTGGCTGTGAATTGCCCTGGCTATGGCAGGTATGCTTTCTGAGGGAGAACTCTAACCTGTAGACAGCTACACAGTGGAAAAGACTGGACTATGCCCCATCCTTTAAAAGAATAACTGTAGGTATCAGACACTATCTGCCCCATATTGCCAAGACACGCGCTCCCACACTGGAGAGCTCAGGAGGGATTCCAGGCTTACTCCCATGCCCTTGTCTCCTGGCCCACACAAGGCAGCTCCCACACAGCACACAGGATTTTCTGGGCAGTCGCTTCTCCCCACACACTATAAAAGGGAAGTGAACAGCTAAGACTGCATTTGGCATTAGGCACTGCAGTGCTTGATTTGCAGGGACTAAAATCTTACACTGAGCCAATTTGATGTATTTAAAAGACAACCTCTGAAGTGCACTGATAACCCTGTACCAATCCTTCACAGTTCTCTTTATGAAAAGAGATATAAAGTCCTCCCAGTCTAATACAATTTCAAATCAAAGCAAGAAACTCTCCAACAAAAAAAAATCTTGTGCTACATGGTTCTGTCCTGCTCTGTCCTGACTGCTCAGATGGGACGCATCAGCTGCCAGTCCCCCAGCTCACTGTGACTGCTTGGGAGCTGCCCATAAGGCTCTAGATTTAGGAACTGACTCTTCGCTCTGCTCCGCAGGCTCAACTTGCCAACTTCTGAGTCATGTCCTATTGCCATGGGTTTGGGTTCTGAGATTGATTTTTTTTTTTCTCTGTAGATACTTTCAAGATAGCTGAGAAGGTTTGGGGGAAGGGAGGAGGGAGAGACAGATAGTAATTGGGTCTTCTGATTAGATTCCCTTCACTAATGACAGAATTTCACAGAATCACAGAATGGTTGAGGTTGGAAGGCACCTCTGGAGGTCATCTGGTCCAACCGCCCTGCTCAAGCAGGGCCACCTACAGCCAGTTTCTCAGGACCATATCCAGAATATCTTCAAGGATGGAGACTCCACAACCTCCCTGGGCAACCTGTTCCAGTGCTGAGTTTCATAACATATATGTTCATATTCATAGTAAGTTCAGTGCATTTCTTACATTTTATAAAATTAGGTGAGGACTCCATACACATAGAAGAAAAAAAAAGTGTAATATGAAATTAGTGTTCAAAATCCTGAGTATGAAGCAACAGTGCCTGAGAAAATCTGGCCTTTGTTCTCATGTAACCATACAGTGAAAAAGCTGTACAGAGCTGAGTATGATATGAGGGAGTACTATTAATGCCATCCTCTCTTAGATGATCTCCCAGGGCTATTTTCTTAGAAGGAGTGATCTAGCACTCAGTTATTTCTTGAAGGTTCCCTAATAGGCAATTAGGTGTAAAAACACCAAAAGAGCACAATCTCAATAGGGACTTGGGCCCATGTATAAAAATAAATATAAAATAAAATAAAATAAAGTAAAACAAAACAAAGTAAAACAAAACAAAGTAAAACAAAACAAAGTAAAATGGACTAGGGTTTTGATAAAATATAGAAATAAGGTAGAACTGAATACCTACGTCCAAGAATTCAATTCAAAGAACTCTGCAGCAGCTGGTTAGTAATGCTGGAGGCACCTTACCTCACTAGAAACTTGCCCATGCAACTTGAAAAATCTTGTTTGGTGTAGCTGAATTTCCACATGTATCTGGGATTTCTTACCTCTGGCAACTAAGCATCTCCTTAAGTCTCTTCAGAGGTCCAGTCCAAAAGGCTGTCTCAGAGTTTATTTAAGACCCTCAAATGGGCAGGAGTCCACAAAACAGAGATGTGAAATCGTGATACCCTTTCTATCACCCACCTTCTGGTTAGAGTATTCACCCCCAAAATAGGAGAGCTACTCCTAATTCACTTCATCAAAGTGGGCTTGAATAGAGGGGTGACTCCCACACTGCAGGGTGTCCCAGACACTGTGCTCCAGAGAATTGTTGACACCTTTCCTGCTGAAGTTGGGCCTGCAAAGATTCATGAGATTTACAATTCCTTCTCTACGTATGTTCTTCAGAGAGGCTAGTGCACTGAAGACTATGATTAGAGTGTGCATCAGAGCTGTGATTTTTAAATGGTTTACTAATGCGTTCCACTCTCAGTCTTTTTAAGATACAGTGCAGTAGTTACAGTTTACAGAAACCTGAGAATATAATATAAATTGGATGTAATTTTTCAGGTGTGTTTAGCTTACCTAAATCCAGATGAAGTACGTTGTAAACTACTGATATGTGCCAAGATGGTCTGCATATTAGTGGCTTTCCTTACACAGGGTAGAAGTCCAAGCCATACGAGAGCAAAATACCCCAAATTTCTTGTCTCTGTGGGTACAGAGATGTAAGCACAAACTGCCAGAGAAAAAAGGAGTGGCATCCCCTAACTATGTGAAGGTTGCTTTATAAATCCTATAAATCCTCAAATATTCAAGGAAAAGAAAATAGCTCCTGCATAATTATCCTTGAACTGCAATACTGCAATGTGTGCTTAGGAACAACACCAGAAGCACAGAATGCTTGATTAAGGCAAGGCATATTGATGACTGGGAAAAGGAGCTTAATTTTTTAATAAATGTCATTTTTAGAGCTATCAGGCAGTCAGTGTTCTTAATTCTGTGGTCATGCAGTATCACAGGGACATAATTAAAAACACTTACTTTGCCAAGCTGGGAGACATGCAGTTGCCAGGCAACATCTTATGTACCTTGAGAACATATAACAATGCCCATGATTTATGTAGTGCTGCTGTTGTGTCTCCAGATGCTGATACTATTGTATCTAATGCAGATTCTCATAGGCTGAGCCACCACCCAGCTATAACCATCATGCTGAGTCTATTCCTCGCTTTGCCAGCACCATCCATCAGCTGCAAGCCCATTTTTAAACCTACAGCTTGAATCACTACTTAATATAGTCAGTAATGTAAGCAGAAGTTGGTTGGAAAGGAGCAATAACGAACTGCATTAAACTCCATTAATCACTCTTCTTTTCATATCAAATTATCAATCTAATAATATTAAATTATCAATCTAAAAATTATTAATATAGGTGGCAGTTTTTACAGTATTTGGGAAAATTAAGGTATTTATAAAATGCATATGTCATAAGGCATCATCTCCCCAGAAGCCACAAAGATTTCTGGGATATGAAAGTCACACAAAAAAACTACACCCGGAATTAGAAATATTGGAGATCTCCCAAAATAATTGTTTGTGTTTTCAGGTTCTTGGAAAGAAAGAACCCACTCCCATCCTGGATCTGTTACTTATCCTGGGCTAGACTTTGTCATTACATGGACGTGGTTTCATCCACTGTCACACTTGAAAACCCATAAAAGGAGGCATCAGCTCCTGTAGACGTTCAGATGGTTGGACTCAATGATCTTAAAGGTCTTTTCCAACCTAAACGATTCTATGATTCTATTCTATGATAAAAATACCAGTAATGTGTGTTATGAAAGCAAACCTACACCAACTCACATATGTTCAAACGAATGACATGTATTTTTTGTTGTATTTGTTGCAGTTATTTGATGTTGGAGAATGATACTTGCAGGATGTTAATAAAGGAAACCTTCCTTATCCTAGTACATCTCAGATGCTGTGGTTTCATAAGCCATGCCACCCTACTCAACACGAACAAATGTATTTACATGGTAGTCAACAGGAAAAAACTGGTTTGAGTCCGTATGAAAAGCTGGTGCACACAGGTTACTTTTCTCAGATTTTACACAAATCTTTGGTTAAAATATTATTATATTGTGAGGAGATAATGGAGGATCAGCTGCTGTATTCAGGAAAACAAACAAACAAACAAAAAAAAAAACGGTGGTTTGAATATTTTCTGTCTGAGGTTTGGAAGCTTTGGGTTGTGTCTGCAGAAACCTCCTCACGGCAGTAGTCCGCTGCCCGCATCTTCCCACTAGAGGGAGCTGTGACATCTGAAATACATCAACAGCCTCGGCTGGAAACTGCCCTGGAGGCCCCCAGGAAGGATTTTCTACACATCTTTTGTCTTCTGCACTTTTGAAAACTATGGATCATCTTAAACAGATATTGTCAGTTACATTAAGTCTTTGGTCGAAATAAATTTTTGAAGCAGTTGGTGTTAACAGAAAGCTTTCGGTTATATGCGTGCGTATGGGAAACAGAGAGATGACTCTATAAAAAACATTATTCACTTGGAGACAAGTATTTGTGTGTAGTTTGCAATATTTGCACACCCAATTATTGTGACATTAGGCTGCTGAACAGAAATAACAAAAGGAAGTTAGGACTAAGAAAAGTGCAAACAAATGCCAAAATGAAAGGAAAAATTGCTCTTGAACTCTTTACTGATTTTCTTCCACGTGGGACACATCTTCTTGGACACCAGAACAAAAGCTTAAAAGCTTTACTTTGAAGCCACAGTTGTGAAGGTAAGATCATTATATTTTACCTTTGAACTACTGTGTGTCTCCTTTGGATGAGAGCCAGCAGCACAAGTATGCAGAGAGGGTCAGCTGCAACCAGAGGATATAACAGAAAGCCAGGTCCAATAAAGGATGTGGGTACCCACAGCATCTCCTGCCTCCCAGCCCCCAGCGAGTCCACGCTTCTGCAGCAGGCACTTGGGCATTGCCTGAGGAACCATAGGCACCTCAAAATTCACCCAACACCCTGCATACTACATGAAGAGACTCTCGCAGCCAGGCAATAAGAAAAGCCAGGGACAGAGAAATGTCTCTAAAGCCTCCCTCCTGCCCAGGGCTAGGTGTTTAGCACAGAGTTTTGAGAGGGAGACTGCAGCAAGGACCACCTTCCTTTTAGAGAGTCACACAAGTATCAAGTCTTTAAAAGAACAGCGTTCAGGTTAACCCTCATCTTTTAAAACCCGATGGCAGGAGATGAACATTGTGATGCCTTTTAACACAGGGGAGCAGCAGCCCAAGAAGCGGGAGGTCTGGATTCAATTCCTTCTGCAGCCTGAAACCGTTCCAGCTGCCACCACCCAGCTCACCCTGGAGTGCTCTCAGGCCTGCTAGCAGCTGGGATTTTGAGTGATGTTAAACTGGTATTAAGCAAACTGTAGAAATACTGGGTCTCCCCAGGCCCAGCCTGGTGCCTGTATCCCTTCCTACCTCCATTTGCCCAGGCCACCTTTAGCCATCTGACAAACCCACATGATTCTGGTTTGTCTTTTTGCAACAGTGAAGGCAAAAGCAGCTGAGGGAAAAAAGAACTCAGGAAAGCAGCACGTTGCTGCTATCAATAATCAAAAGACAAAATGCTACAGAAATAGCCTTTCTTTTTCCACTCTTGTTTCTCTCCACATATGCCTTGCTCTTGGGCAAGGGCTCAGCCAGAGGGTGGGCCAAGGGGCTGAATCAGAGAAATGGCAGCGTGCTGGGTAGACCATTAATAGCAAGGCACTTTTTTAGCCTGATAGGCTGCAGCTGTTCCCACCCCTCTAGCCCACACTAATGAATAAGCAGACTAGCTAGATGTTTCTGAGAAAATGAACAAGGCTGACATTTGAAGTGTCATTGCTAGGCTTCAAAATTAATGCCCTTTTGAGATAAATGAGTGGTTCACAACCTTTAAACTACTGGCACGGTCTGAAGCAGCCCAGAAAGATGAGATTCTGCAAAATCTGGATGGCCCGGGAAGGCCATATAAGGATAGCAAGACCAGGAGTTGTGTTCCCCTATCTAAGCAAGCCTTATTCATATAAGCATTCTAGTTAAAGTCAGATAACAGCAGCATGATGAAGTACATTGGACTGATTTTTAAAAATACAATGTTCTTAATTCTCTGATGCTGCTTCAAGCAGTTTCTTCTCCTTTTAAACCTCACCAAATTTCTAATATTCTCCGCTCAAAACCATTAGCGTGAGAAGTTCGGGGGAATGAAGCAACAAAAGTATTTCACTTTTAGCTGAGAACTGATGGAACAAACATAAACAATGCAAACGGAAAATTTAAAACCAAAAGCTAATTATCAGAGTTGCAATTATCTATTCATCAAAGACTTGAATTACCACAAACATGGCCCCCTAGGCTCACTTGGAAGAGTTCTCTCAAACACACCGGTGTTCCCTCACCAGGCTTGGAAAGAAAAGCTAAACGAAAAACCATCCTAAGTGCTCCTCTGGACAACATAGCTGTTAAATTTAAGAAGTAAGATAAAGATCCAGAATAATGCTAGCGCATGTAAGCTGGCAGGTGTAAGGCACATGCAGTTGCCTAAATTTAGGTTTGTGAAGCTTACAAATTGGACATTCAGCTCATTATGTTGCGAAGAAGTGGAATACCAGAGTCTCAAAGGCTACCAACAGAACAAAAGTAGCCCTACAGAGAATACAAACCCTGCAGTGAGAACGCAATTACTTCTATATTTCTTCTCCTTCAAAACGGCAAGACTGCCTCAGTCTCTTCTCATTAAGTGAGAAAGTTATTACACGGAATTCATTCCTTCTTGTAATTACTAATTGGGAAGTGAATAGTAATACCATATAAAAAAAGGATAATATTCTTAATGACAGTAAAAGGCATAAAGTAGCCTCATCACTTTCTATATATTAGTCATGTCATTAGTCCTATTAGCACCACTCAAAATGAACATGTTAACAAGGAAACATTAAACTGCACTTCATGACTGTAAAGCCAAAGGACTAAATATTGACATACCAATTACTGCTTTAAGTCTCATTAATTTCTTCAAACAAAATAGCAACAAAAATAATGTTGGGAGGTTTGGGTTTGGTACTTTTCTTTTTGCTTTAGAAGAAACACAATGCTTGTTCCTGTCCCAGACTGTATCAGTCCTCCAGGGCTGAAATCTCACCTTACTGAGACAGAAGGATCTCTTTCATGTAAAGTCAGTGATTTCACCTGGAAGATTTTTTTTTTCTGTGATGTGAACAATTCTCCACTGGATTCAGGTGTATTTCACGCTGAGAGCGCTATCGCATGCATTTGAACACGGCAAATTGGCTGTATAGACAGATACACACGCATATATATAGGTGTTTACCTAATGGTATTTTTCCTGAATCCTCCCTCAGACGACAGGCCGACAGGATTACTTTCCAACATGACTGCAAATAGTAAATGAACAAATGCAGCCTGCATACTCTTAGCTGTGTATTTTATTCAGGAGCAAGGGACTATCACCATATTTCTAATAGACTGTTGTTAACATTCAGCGTATTACACTCAGGTTTTATGAAGAGGATGTCATTCCTGTCTTATATGACCCCTGGTTATGATAATAAGGAAAACTGGAACAAAATCCATCCTAAATGAAGTGTCTAAAATAAGTCAACCGTAGTGATCACCACCAAGGACGTGCCCACCTCTCTTGATTGACTTTTGAAGGAGGTTAAATGACTTGATTAAATAACTTGTTTAGATTAGGCATACGACTTTAGTTGCCTGAATTTAGGTGCATGAAGCTCACAAAACGGACACTCAGATCATCATGCCTGAAAGAAACCCAGCAATTGCTCAACAGACAAAACCGGTAATCTAAAGAAGGACATAGTAAACAGCTAGGGCTTGAAAATTATTATGCACCCAGGTATAGCATGAATTTAAAGCACATTACCAACTCTACATACTCCATCTGTAGACACTCTTATTGCAAAATAACAATGCCTTTTCGTCCTTTACTCTGCTTCTGGAAGAGATTGTGTCCACCAGCCCTTGCAATCAATACACCCGTGCGAGTGGTCAGAGTGCCGTTCCTGGAAATGGAAGGTTAGTGACAGCTTAGGCTCACAGACAAACTCAAGTGAGGGAAACATCTTTCCTGAACTACTGAAGTTTGGGCAGCTCGCGATCCTCATTTCATTGCTGTGAAAGTCCAGCTGAATGCTTTAGAGCCACTCACTTTCAGGTCAGCCAGGGTGAAGTCCCGGCTCTTCTGCAGCCTGTGACAAACCCCGTATGCCCAGATTTCATCTCCGTGTCTTGGGAGTTTATAAGCACAGAGCAGCATTAAGTGCTGCACTGGTTGGGGGCAGGGGAGAGGAAAAAAGCCTTGCTGGTTTTATACCTTTGATAAGCAACTGTATTTACTAAAATAATCTCATTCCCAAGCAAATAGATCAGATTCTATAGAAATGTGCATCTTATCAGTGACAAACATTTGAACAAGCTCTTTGAATGGTGTCTCTTACTTATTTTTCAATAACAATCAAATGTTTCATTGTTTCAATTAAAGCTCGGTCTTTCATTTCGAGACTTACTGTCCAACTGTAAAATGACTGCCTGTAATTATAAAGCACAATGAATTATATCTCTCTTCTTTTCAGCCTAAAGAAAATTAGTGTAGGGTTTTCGTCTTTAAGGGGGTCGATGCATTTCATTATGAGCTCACAGAGAACAGCTCAGTAATATTCCAGCAATCAGTTATATGGTCTATTTTTATTAGCAGCACAAGAAAGCAAATACTGCACAGCTCATCAGGCTGTGTAAATGAAATGCAATGATGAAGTTCTCAAGCAAGCAGGATCCAGCACGCCCGTATTATTCCCTTTTTGCACTGAGTACATGAAGTATTGCAGGAACTGCTCTCTGTATAAACACATCTCTGGTTTATCATACATAATTCAGGATTTCCAATTCCCTGATGGAGTAGATTATCTAACTCCATACACTGAGGTACGGTCCACAAACCCTGCACCAGTATTGTACCGCTGCAGTACCCTACTACACTGCATTATTGATACAGCTCTGCCTCTTGCAACAACATATGTGCTCTCAATCAGCTCTATCCTGATACTTTTTAAATGTCTACAGTGTCCTCCCTGCCAAGACCTGGATATGCTCTACATGCAATAATTTAGAGTTCAAAGAACAACACTGTGGATAAACAAGCATTTTCAAGCATCATCCATGCGTGCACAGGGGTTCATATAACAGGACTGTTCCACAGCTCTAGCTTTTGCTGCTCTTGAAATTGATGGGAAGTCTGTGGGGACCTCTTTGGGAACAGGTCTCAAAAGACAAGGATTTCTGTACTAATCTTCTGTGTCCTGTAAGTCACTTCAAACCTGGCATTGCAGAGCCCAGGCAGAGTCTGTTCCTGTGCAATTGCCATCCTTGCAATGGGATTGTAGGGTGTGTAAATCAGTGTGGAATTGAGTCCGGAGACTTGAGCTGCCACGAACATCTTAAAAGAAGATTACACCCATGTAATAACACAGAATCCTTTGCCAATCCCTAAAGAAGGGGGGCGGGGGGGAATCAGATTTCTCAGCCAGCTCAATCCTGGTTGTCCTGGAGGCCAACGCTAACTCAGGGATCCAGAATCTGTGCAGCTCTGACTCTGGCATGCTCAAGCCTGCTGGGACACAGGTCCATCCTTGGTCGGTGGTCCCACCACAGACACACAGCCCTGAGCTGAGTGGCTGAATGCAGGGAGATCAATCTCCAGAGCCAGAAGATGGTTTCTGCACCTTCACAGGCAATCACCTTTGCAGAGAAACAGAAATGCTCCCTCTGCAGCCTCCAGTTTGGCTCTGTAGAGCCAGGCCCATCCTCTGGCTGCAGCATCTAGTGCAGGGAGAAGGGGTGATGTAGGCATGGGTGTTCAGCCTCCCTCTGCACCCTTCTCCTGGGGAGAAAGATCTGGGCAGTATTTCCCAGCATAGGCTCTGTGGCAAGAGGGGGCTGTGTCCTTCAGCTCCCAGGAGAGGAGGAGGCAGATAACTTCATGTCTACACCTCCAACCATATCTTGGGCATGGTTCGCGTGCCCAGCTCCTGGGCAAGGGAGATGGGGACTGGCCTGGCCAGAGGTGACAACCTGCATAGCCTCACTCAGGGCACGAGGGGACTTGACCACCATTCTCTGTCCTCACCAGTTGTGAAAACACTGTGCTCTGCAAGACCAGGCAAGACTCACAGCTAATCTCCAGCTAGTGCCCCATGTCCTCCAGGAACGTGGCCCACTGTCTTGTAAATCAGCCTGTCCCCAGCCTAACAGATGACTGGAAGAGCCAGAAGGCAAGACATGAGTATCAAAGGCTGAGATGAAAATCAGAGTTGGGCAGGATTACCGAGATGACTGCTCTTTTGAGGAAGGGCTTCTTATTCAAGGGATGTAATTTGACCATTCAGCTTGGAGTTAAATTGGCTTCAGACAATAACCTCCGGTACTAAGATTGCTTTAGGTGATCTGAATTGGGATCAGTGCTGCAAAGAGATTGTTGGGGGGGGGCAAGAGGAAGAGAGATCAACACGTGAAGAGGGAAAGGAGAACAGGAATGCTATTACTCCTATCCTGTAGCAGGGGAGAGCATGGTACTTAATGAAACTGAAAGATGAACTGCAAAGGACAGATGTACAATTACTGCTGAAATGGAGAGGTGTAGAAGTGAGTGACTGCAATGCTAAGGCAATGCATTTATAAAAATTAAATATAAACACAAGCAAGAATGTCAGCATGAGTACAGTAATTGCACCATTTCCTTCCGAGGGCCAGGTCCCCGTAGCACTATAGCTCAAATCCAGTCAAATTACTGGGTGGCCAGCTTGAACTTTCCCAGCAGCAGATGATCCCACTGTTCAATCCTGTTTGTCCTGAAGGATCAGGTCCTGGTGGTGTCAGGACCAGCTGTCCAGGATGGGAACTCTGGGCACTTTCACCACACTAATCATACAGCAGCCACCTTTGGAAAGATCTTGTGAATAGTTTGCAACTTTGCCTAATCGCTCCTGGGCATACCGGATGCCAGCAGAGCCCTCTGTGCCTTCAGAAGGTCCCTTGCCTGCCTTTAACCTCCTCAGAGCTGACCTCCCTGCAGCCCAAAGTCTGCAGCTGTGGCCTTGGGGTTTGGCTTTTGGCTTTGACCCATGAATGACAGCCACATTCTTTGCGCATCACAAGGCAGCAGTGTGCATCACTCTTTGTTTCTTCCATGGTTTTTTTAGCAAGCTCTTCTCGGGCGAAGGCTGAGTTTCAGGGCAGCCAGGGGAAAGGGAAAGGGGTTGTGCAACCTGAGTCACATCTGACTGCTTTTGCAGGTGACCCTCAAGCTTAGAGCCCAGGACCTAGGAGAAGTGTGGCTACTGGGTCTCTGAACTGCTGTGCTCGCCTCCTGGCACGCATGGCCTCATCTCCACCTGCACAGCTGGCAGCCAGCTCATCCTCTGCAGCCCCAAAAGACCGAGCCAGGTGCCAGCTCTGCCAGCAGAGAAAGAGGCTGTCCCCATCGCTGCTGGAGGCACCCAGGAGCAAGGGCATGCTTGGGCCACCTCCCCCCCTTGGTGACTTGCCCCATACTCCCAACTCCAGCTCTTCCTGCCCTTCTGGACAACCTTCTTCCCCTTCTCCCAGCCCCGGCTTCGTGGGGAGAGCTGTGCACTATCACTCGCCGGGCTGGAGCCCATCCTTCTGACGCCAACACTGAACGTGACTGTCTGACACGTGGGTCAGCCCCCACGTGTGCCACGCACAGCACTTCAGGGGAGCAGTATTTTGGATGGCCTCCCACCCTGTTTTCCTTGTTTCCCCCATGAGCTATGGGAGTGCTCCACGCAGGGGTGCTGACAGTCCTGCTTGAGAACAAGCTGCATCTGAAGGGGAGCACCACATGGGCAAGGATGAAGGAAGCAAGACCCACTGTGCTGAGGGCCACGGCTCTCCCCTCAGTGCCACCATGCCCCTGGCCCCTCTGGGGACTGGTCCCTGGGGCGTGCCACTGCAGCCACAGCCCCGCTCAGCACAGCCGTGCCCTGCCTTCACAGAAACGGGGGAAGAAAACGGGGTCCCTAAAGGACAAATCTCCCCTCCAGCCTCTCCCCTCCCCATATGGCTTGGCGGTGTCGGCAGCACGGGGCTTTAACTTTCCCCGCCGGATCAAGGGCTTTCTGTCACCACATCGCCGCCTCACACCCTTGCCCCCTGAGGGCACCCGGCCACCATATGCTCGCTACGGGCCGCGGGGCGGGGGCGGCGGCCCCTTCCCGCCCGGACCCGCCGGGCCTGCTAGGCCTCCCGCCGCGGGGCAGCCGAGGGAGGCGGGCGGCGGGGCCT